>JAODAL010012356.1:0-95762 GCA_025379985.1 Phyllomedusa bahiana
ATTTTCGGGCGCACCCCGGGTTCATACATTTTTAATCCCTGCGCGAATGGCGCGGATGCGGCCGAGTGGTGTGGACCACTACACCTTTTGCCCCGGGCCCCCCCCCCGCATCCCGCCCTTTCCCTTCCAGTGCCCCTCATACCACCTGCCCTCTTCTTGCCCAGGGGTCCCCACATAAATTACACTCCCCCTCCAAACACATTTTTTTCCAAATAAGCATCCATTCAGTGCCTCAATTACTGAAAGGGTGTCGGGCCTGATAAAGACTAAAGGGACAGTCGAAAGGGATTCAAAAAAAAATATGATCACGATTTCCTTAAGCAATTGATTTTTTGAAAACTTTTAAGCACTTTGGGGCTTTGTGAATTTTTGTTTTGGAAACAATTTTTATTGAAACCTTGTCAAAATTGTTACTTTCTTGGGTAAACACACATAAATTATTCTAAATTAATAACCCATATACCCGAGTGCGTGTTTTATTTTGTATCTTGTTTAAAAAGGGTTTGGGAAAACCCCCTTCCCATAAACCCCCCCTTATACCCCCTAGTGCAACATATTATTTTAATTACCGCACTATAAAAGCCCGGGGCCGAGGGCGGGGAGCTCAAACCGGCTCCACTGAACGAGTAGGAAGGTGCTGTCGCGGCTGTTTGTTGATAGCTGATCTAAAAAAACCCTCTTTTAAATTAATGCGATTTTTGGGGGTGCACAGCTTTCTCAAAAAGACGTTTTAAATTTAACTTTTTATTTCTGTTTTTTGGGGGTAAGGATTTTAATCCAGGTGGTTCCATTTTCACGAAACATACATTTTAATGCTTCGCTAAACAGCACATTAAATATCCAAGGGGGGATCTAAGCCTTTTCCTTTGAAATTTTTTTTAAAAAACCCTTTTTAAACAATACAAATACCACTTGTTTTTTGGCTGCTCAATTCCCCTTTTTGCGAAATTTTACCCCCCAGATTTTAATTAAGCGTTGTTCTGCTTTTGTTTTAAACCTTAAAAAAACCCTTTCTTTTTACCCCCGGGAAAAAAAAGACTTTTTTGCCTGAAGCATAATTCACAACCAAAGGGTTTAAAATTACTTTTTTTTCCCCTTGCTGTGTACCGTAAAATACACCCCAAATTTGAAAACACGCAACAAAGCTGGTAGTTTTTTGGCCCTGTCTTTTCCCTTTTGCGAAATTTACATCCAGGGGAAAATTTACCGTTGTTCTGCTGTTTTTGGTGACTAAAATAAACCGTCTTTTTCCCACCGGAAAAAAAAGACTTTTTTCCGTGCAAAATTCACAACGGGGGGTTAATTACAATTTTTTCTTTTTTTGTTACGTAAAATGCACCCCAAAGTAACACGCTAAAAACCTGGAAGTTTTTTGGCTGCCAATTTTTTTTTGCGCAATTTACCCCCAGGAGTTAATTAACTTGTTCGTTTTTTGTCCCTCATTAAAAGAAACTTTGTTTTTTAAACCGCCAAAAGAAGAAATTCTTAGCAAAATTTTTCCCATATCCAAGGGTTTTAATTAACCTGTTTTTTTCCTTTTATATTTCAGAAAAAAATTAAAAAAGCTTTTTTTAAAGGGCACAAAAATTTCAATTTTACCTGACCATTAGTGGACGCAATTTATATCCAAGGGTTACCCAAAGCTTCTTATGGGTTCTTTTGGGAGTAAAATACAGGTGTTATTTATCAAAATACAGATATCTCATCAAACAGTGTTTTAACTTTTTTAAAACAAACAGTATGTCAGAGAGAGAGGGGGCGGCTCTTCACCTGCGGGGAAAGGGCAAAAACATTCTGGAGCAGGCCCGGTTCCCGCACAGCAAGGGGACTCGCAGCAGGGGTCACTCGGTGAGGCCCCCCAACTGCCGTTTCATCTAGGGGGGTTTGTCTGACTAAAAACCCAAAGGGGGTTCTTGATTGGTTGACAGGTCATCCACTTCCTCCCAGAGAATCTGACAACCCCAGCCAAAGTCGGGGGGAACGTCAAAACAAAACCCTTTTATTTGGCAGGGCCCGGGGAGCGGGCCCGGGGCCCCCTACCGACCTCCACCCGCCCCCTGTCCCATCCAGTTCCCTCAGCCAGAGTTTCTACTATGGGGTTTCCTGGGCCAGGGGCCACAAATAGCAAGGATGAGCAATTTAAAGGGGGAAAGTCAGTAGCTACTTGGCACGAAGAAATGGGCCAAAAATCCCCTATTTTCTTGCATAGGCGGCAAAGAAAGATGTGGAAAAGGGGCAGGGGAGGTCAATTTTGGGGAGGTCAGCCTCTGCATACCAAGACCGGTGATGAGACAGAGTAAACAAAGAAACACAAATAGATGATGATGTACCCGCCGCACTTGGGACCGAGTGAAGCAAGGGTTTCATCATCTAAAGGAAAGAGGGCGTCATTTTGCGCACAGGCAGCGGCGCAGCCAAAAGGGGGTTTGTGGGGCCCGGAGTCAGCGGGGGGGGGGGGGGGGGGGGGTAACAGTGGGGAGGTCGGGACCCCAAGGCCACGGGAGAAAACCATTTTCGCAGGTCCAAGAAAGTAGCGGCACGGGGGCTCAGCGAGAAAGGGCGGTAGTAAGTCACTCAGGCACGTTGGCGGAAAATTTCCAATACCCCGGGGGGGTTGGGGGCATTTTGCAAAACACCGGGAGAGCCGAATAGGGGTAAATGAAAAAAACTGGGGGGGCAAAAGTGAAGCGGGGCCAGGGAGCAAACGTTGGAAACCAGGGCCCCGCTCAACAAAATGCAAGTAAACCATCCGGTGGCCTGGGAGAAACGTGGCTCGTTATGGTGGCCATCCTGCTGCCCAGGAACAGCAGCACCCCCCGGGGCCAACGCATTCCCATTTGCAGCCAGTAAAAGGCCCCACCACCTCTGCAGAAGGAGGCTGTTTCTCTTTGCCATCTCTCCTGGTCCAAGCTCCTGCTCCTCGCTACCAGGGCGCCGCAGTCTTTTCACCGGGGGAAAAATTGCAAAGAACAACAGTATAAGCCAAACCCAATCCTAAGGTGCACACCCCTGACCGGGCCCTTTTTCCAAGTTTTTGGGTAATGCAGCCCCCCCTTTTTCCAAGAACTAATGGTTTGGGCCCGGGCCGAGATAAGATTTCCCAAAAGCCAAATTTTCTTTCCAAAAGGCAGTACCACCAATTTCAAAAATATGTAAAAACAAAAAGGGGGCCCATCCTTGACCCTTATCGGTTTTTTCCAAGGGGAAACCGGAAAGCGTGGATGCCCTGGACCCTAAAACTAGGGGTCGGGGCCCATTTTATGCCTTTACCCCATTGGGTGAATGTGTTCCTGCCCAGGCACACCAAAAAACTTGGACAGGAGACCCCCTTTTTCCTCCTCCCCGTTGTCAAACTGCGGCTCCTGGCCCCAATGTCCGTCCCCTCCCTTTCCACCACCCCACCATCTCACCCCCACAAGTACTTTCTCCATCAACCACATGTTAGGGCAAAAGCGGGGTTTTCCCCGCAATTCTACACCTGACTTTGCCTCGGAGAACGAAGGGCAAAACAGGGGGGGGGAACTGCTCTGTGCCCTGCAGCAAGAAATCGATTTTTGACTTTCTCCGCCCAACTGCAAATCGGGAAACCCCCGGGACGGACAATGGGAGAGCCTTGGGGGTTTTCCGCGCTGCACCAGGGGGGGATTTCCCTGCCCCTGTATGGCGCATGTGTTTCCAAACTGGGGTTTTTGAAAAGGTTTCCCAAGTCTTTTCCCCCGATCTTCACAGATTCTAAAAGGCCAGGGGAAAATTGCATGCACTTCATTTATTCCTACAAAGCCCGGAACACCCTCCCCCGAGTTGCAGCGGCAGTAAAAGGCCTCCCCCCCAACACATCTGATTGGGGAATTTCCACCCGTTGGAATTCCATTTTGCACATGTTTGGGCCGGGCGTATGAACAAGAAAGGCCATTTAAAAATTTTTTGATGATCCCAAACCGGGGCAAGTACTCCCCTTGTAACTTTTATGTCAGGCCCGGGGAGCCATTCCCCTTTTTTGAGGGGCCCTTCGAGGGGGCCAAATTTTTTTTTGTCATTTGCCAGGACAAAAGGGATGAAAAAACGCTTCCACTGCTTCATTCCCCGGGAAAAGATGGGGGAAAAATCCCGTCGGGGAGGGGACGAGAAAGTGGACTACATCTCAAGCCCCCATGATCCAGGGGACGAAATGGAGGGGGGGAAAGGGGGAGGAGGGCAATAGGGGCAAACATTGCTGGGGTAATAGTTTTATTTTTCTAAACCCCGGTGACAAGAGAAGGGGGAGCCCGAGCAGCTGCAAAGGAAAGGGAGATGGAGGATGGAAACGACAGGGGACCCGCAAGCACCGTGGCCCGTATAAAGTGGAGATGGGGGCAGGGACCCCTCGAGTCACTTGTCAGATGGCCCCCAGCATTTGATTTGCCTGGGTTTGTGACACCAATATCACCCTCCCCCCCCGATGGTTTTTTTCTGGGTCTCCAAACCCCAAATTGGGCCCCCCCCGCTACCCGGGCCAAAAGGGACCCTTTTTTTAAACTGCTAGGGGGGAGGACAAACCCCCAAAAACTTTTGGGGAAAACCTCCGTAGTCAGTTGGGCCCCTGCCTATGTGTGGCCTCATCCCTCCTCTGACAGGTCTGACCGGGGGGTTCCCCCCGCCACCCAAATAACGCCCGGGGGCCTTTCTGGAGGGGTTTGGGGGGAAAGGGGCAGTACCCCGCTCCATCAGCCAACCTAATCTGGAGTCACTGATGACACTTTTCCCTTTCCCCCCCCCTAGTGAGGGGGGCAACGCCAGCATCACAAAGGGCCTGGGGCAGGGCCCCCAACCAAGGGGTGGGCCCACTTGGAACCCGCACTCCTTTCCAGGACTACTGGGCAGCCAAACGGATTTGGGCCGCCCAAAATTTCCGAGTTTGCAAATGGAGAAGGGCCCTCCCGCCCGGCCAGTAGTGTTGGGATCAGAGGGGTGTTTCAGTGCGGGGGGGCCATCGTTAACCCCCCAAGGGAAACCCCTTTCCAAACCGGGGAAAAGGGGGAACGACGGGCCTTTGTCAAGATTAATCAGGGTTTAAACGGGCCCGGATTCCACACACCAATGCCTTAGGGCCCTCAGACTACAACCTCCCAAGCCCCTCCCCCCCCAAACTGTGAGGGAAAAAAGTCTGGGGTTTTAAACTACCCCGCCTCAGCCAATATTTTGAGCCGCCCCCCCCGATACCACACAACCCCGCTGACAATTTCCCATCGCCACCCAAACCCCTTTTCCAGGGGCTGGGATTTTTACCCCCCCCCTTTTCCCCACTCTGTTTTTTGGTTCCACCTATGACCTCCCTGCGGCTGCTGAGCTTTTTGTTTGGGGCCGTGAAATCCCCACGTTCCAATTTTGCCACCTGTGGCCTACTCCTGTTTTAAACCACCCACAGAAAAAGTCCAAAGGGAAAACCCCTGTCCGACCTCCTCTGCTGCTGCCGGGGCCCTCCACACTGTGTCATTGTTTCCCCGGGCCCGACCTCTGGGTGCTTCTCCAGCCCTCCCACCAAACTGGTCAAATTTTGCCACTCTCTGACCTCATGCTTCTTCCCGGTGCTGTGACCCCCCACTCTCGTCAATTTTGCCACCCTGTGGCCCTTTCTAAATGTTTTTTCCCCCCCCCGGGAAAGTCATTGTGGCCCCCCCTGACCTCATGCTGCTGCTGCCCCTGCCCCCCCCAAAACCCTTGGTTTTCATTTTTGCCCCTCTCCGACCTCATGCTGTTGCTTTCCCGCCACCGGCTCCTCCCCCTCTCTGTCATTTGTCCACCCCTGGGGGGCCCACCCTGTTTTTTCCACCCTTAAAAATGTCAATTTTTCCACTGCCTGACCTCATGCTGCTGCTGCCGTGACCTCCACAGTCATTGTGCCACTGTCTGACCTCATGCTGCTGCTGCCGTGACGTCCACACTGTGTCATTGTGCCACTCTGTGGCCTAGTCCTGTTTTTGCCACCTCCAAATGTCATTGTGCCACTGTCTGACCTCATGCTGCTGCCACCGTCACCTCCACTCTCTGTCATTGTGCAACTCTGTGGCCTACTACTGTTTTGAAACCTCCAGAATGTCATTGTGCCACTGTCTCACCTCATGTTGCTGCTGCCGTGACCTCCACACTGTGTCTTTGGGTTAACACTCTGTGGCCTACTCCTGTTTTTTGCCACCTCCAGAATGTCATTGTTCCACTGCCTGACCTCATGCTGCGCTGCCGTGACCTCCACATTGTGTCTTTGTGCTACTGTCTGACCTCATGCTGCTGCTGCCTCACCTCCCACACTGTGCCCATTGTGCCACTCTGTGGCCACCCTTTTTTTGCCACCTCCAGAATGTCATTGTGCCACTGCCTGACCTCATGCTGCTGCTGGCCGTGACCTCCACACTCTGTCATTGTGCCACTCTGTAACCTCTTACTGTTTTGGCCACCTCCAGAATGTCATTGTACCACTGCCTGATCTCATGCTGCTGCTGCCGTGCCCTCCACACTGTGTCATTGTGCCACTCCCGACCTCATGCTGCTGCTGCTGCGTGACCTCCACTCTCCTGTCAGTGTGCCACTCTGGGGCCTAACCCTTTTTTCCCAAACCTCCAGAATGTCATTGTGCCACTCTCTGACCTCATGCTGCTGCTCTGGCTGCTGCCATCACCTCCACACTCTGTCACTAATGTTGCCACCTGAGCTCTCAGCTTGTTTTTTTTCCAGCTTTCGCTGGCATGATTTTAAATCGGGCTATATTCCCTCTTGAGTTTTTTGGTCAGTTTTGCCCTCTTAAGTGCCCAGGGAATTTTATAATGAAGCGATTCTAAGAGCGGCGGCAGTCATGTGCATGTTATACTAAAACACAACATTGTATGAAGACCAAACCAAGGTCCCTCTGCATATTTAAGCATGGCACAACGTTCTACAGCACCCTGCAAGCTCTGTGCAGCCTGGAAATATCTGTTTTTTTAAGGTGATTCGTCCCGAAGTAATTCGGACCGAATTTATTTTTGTGGGGAAATTCGGCGAAGTGACCGAACCGAATTTTTGAGAAATTCGGCCATCTCTAAGCATGACTGTAACGCCGCGCGCTGCGGTCCGGCCCCCGGGCCGCGGTAACTCACGCCTCCCAGCTCCTGCCACCTCCCGTGCCGCGGACCGGGCGTCCGGCCCCAGGCGCAGCCAGCCCCGGCATGCGCTGCGCCACTACCTACCTGGCTGCAAACCAGCTTCCCCATCAGCGCCATGCGGCAGTCTCTGCTTCTGCCTGCACTTTCCCGGCTGGCCACTCGGGGCCGCGCGCGAGCAGCTTCCTAGTTTTAAGGGATAGCACCTAATTTGTGCTCCCCTTTCCACCTATGGCCTTTGACTTGGGCTTTATAGGTATCCCCTTCCTGCCGTGGGCGCCCAATTGTTGGTGTCCCTACGTTAGCAACGTTTTGTCTGCGTCTGCTGGCGTTTCCTCTGACAGTTCCCCATTCTATAAATCTGCTCCTGCCTCGTCATCCTGCCAAAGCCTTTTTCTGTCAACTCGTTCTATGCTCCAGTGTCCTGCCTATTCAAGTACCACGCCCGGGTGTTCCTGTGCCTACTCACCTGCTTCGGCCCTCCCGCTGGGTCCTGGGGTCGGGGTAGGACCTGGGGATTCCCTGCACAAAGCCTTGCGGCGGGCTCCGTGAAAACAAGGGGCCCTTAGACTCCGCTCCCCCGTAGGCTACGCCAACTCCTAGCGGTGACCAGTGGATCCCCCTCCCCTCCCCCTGGACGTCCTGACAGTAAAATTTGGGGGCCAGGGATCCCGCCGTCAACCGCTACCAGACACAGATAGCCTCATGGCTGAAATAACGCCCAGGGCGCCGTCAAGATCAACTCTTCGCCATGCTCCAGAACCTTGGGGCTCGACTCCCCAGAACCACCTGGGGCCCCCGGGTTTCCGGCACCTGTCCTCCATTCCCGGGTTCCCCGCTTCGGTACCCGCAGCATCTAACAGTTCCTCCCTGCACCTGCCTCTGCCACCTCGCTACTACGGGGATCCCAAGGCCTGCCGTGGATTCCTGAACCAGTGCACAATCCACTTCGAGGTCCTGGCACACCAATTTGCCACTGATCGGGCTAAAGTGGCCTTCATTATTTCTCTCCTCTCCGGTGAAGCACTGGCCTGGGTGACACCTCTGGGAACGGAGATCCGCTGAAAAGCCAATCTAGCGAATTTTCCCTTTCCCCGCCTTCCGCAGGTATTTGAAGAGCCGTGACGAGCCTCCTCGCTGCCTCTTCCCTTTTTTCGCTCCGACAAGGTGACTCCTCAGTGGGACAGTATGCTGTACAATTCCAGACTCTATCCTCAGAGTTGTCCTGGAACAACGAGCCTGGTCGCAACCTTTTTGGAGGGGTTTGGGCCCGGGTTTCCGTATTAAGGATAACTAGTGGGGCGTGACCTGCCCACCACCTGGACGACCTCATCACCTTGGCCACCCGCATCAACATCCATTTCTCAGAACGTCAACAGGAGGTTCGGCTTCAACGGGAGAATTATCGCCCCCGTAGGAGTCCTCGCCTTGCACCTGTCTTCCAGCGTCCCCTGCAGCCTGTCCCTGCATCCAATCGGGAAAGGGGCCCATGCAAGTTGATAGGGCCCACCTGTCGGAGGAGGAAAAGACTCGACCCGCAACCAAGGACTCTGCCTCTACTGCGGTGCCCAATTCCCTCTGCGTAGGGAGTGCCCCCTGTGTCCGGAAACGACAGAGCCTAGGGTTCGTGGGAGAGGCGAACCTGGGCACGGGAAATTTTTCCCCTCCGCCATTGACCATGATGGTCACTCTAACGCTTCCCTCCGGATCAGGCCTTCGAGTTGCCACCCCTTTGTGGACTCTGGGTCGGCGGGGAACTTCATCCATCCGCTCTTGTGGATAGGTACCCGGCTGCCAGTGATTCCCTTGGACAAGCCTCTTTCCGTTTCTTCCGTGAATGGGGAGTCCTCTCCTGCAAACCATCCGGGACCACCAAAAGCAGCCCTTAAGTTACGGATAGGAGTACTACACAGGAAAAGATCTCTTTCCTTGTCCTTTCCATGCTCCGCTAGTACTCTCCCTCTGGGGGTTCCTTGGCTGAGGGACTACAGCCCCATCATTGACTGGGAAACGGGGGAAGTCACCGTTGGGGCACCTGTGCCACTCCAGTTGCATTTCGCACCAAAGTCCTCCACGTTTGGTGGGCCTCTACCCTTCTTCCTACCGTTCCAGCTCCATCAGTCTTCCTGCTCACTACCGGAGTTTGCGGAATTGTTTCGCAAGAAACAGGAAATTTCTTCCTCCTCACCGCCCTACGATTGTCCTATAGAGCTGCAGCCAGGATCTACGCCTCCCCGGGGTAAGTGTACCCCTTGTCCCGGGCCCGGGAAACTGAGGGCCATGTCGGGGTATATCAAGGAAAAACGAAAAGGGGCTTTATCCGCAAGTCTTCATCTCCCGCAGGGCTGGCTCCTTTTTGTCGAGAAGAAGGACGGGTCCTTTGCGACCGTGCATAGACTAACGAGGCCTCAATAAGTCACTAATAAAAAAAAGCTACCCATTGCCGTTGATTTTCGGAGCTCTTCGATAGGATCCAGGGAGCCACGGGCTTCTCCAAGCTCGACCTCCGGGGCACTTTCAATCTGATCCGTATACGCAGGGGACGAAAAGGAAGATTGCCTTTAACACCCGCGATGGCCATTATAATATCTTGTCATGCCCTTTGGCCTTTGCAATGCCCCCGCGTATTTCAAGAATTTGTAAACGACATCTTCCGAGACCTTCTCTACCACTGCATACTTGTCTACTTGGACGACATCTTGATCTACTCCCCGAATTTAAAATCCCATCGGGCTCAATGTTCATCTGGTGCTTTTCTCGCCTTAGACGTAACCATCTCTACGCCAAGTTGGAGAAGTGTCTTTTTGAACGAACCAGTTTACCTTTCCTGGGGTATAGAGATGGCCGAATTTCTCAAAAATTCGGTTCGGTCACTTCGCCGAATTTTCTGACAAAATTCGTTTCGGACCGAATTACTTCGGGACAAAACACGTTAAAAAACAGCTTTTTTCCAGGGTGCCCGAGCCTGCAGGGTGGGTGTAGAACGTTGTGCCATGCTAAATATGCAGAGGGAGCTTGGTTTGGTTTAATAAAAAATGTTTGTTTTAGTAGGGCACGAAACCTGACTGGCCCGCCGCTCTTAAAAGCTTCATAAAAAAATTCCCTGGGCATTTAAAGGGAGGGAAAAAATGACCAAAAAATTTCAAGGGGGAAATGTAGCCTGTTAAAGTCACCCTAGCGAAAGTGGAAAAAAAAAGCGGGAACCCTCGGGGTTGGCAACATTAGGTTTAGAGTGTGGGGGGTGATGGGGGCCCCAGCCCGCAGCTTGAGGCACAGTGGCACAAGGGACTTTCCCGGGAGGGGAAAAACGTATTAGGGCCACAAAGGGGGCAAAAATAACACAGTGTGGAGCATGGCAGCAGCGATGAGGTCGGGCAGGGGCCCCAATGAAAAAATGGAGGGGGCCCAAAACAGTTTTGGGCCACAGAGGGGGGCCACAAGGGATACCGTGGGGAAATCACGGAAAGCAGCAGTATAAAGGTTCAGACAGTGGAACAATGCCCATTTTTGAGGCGGAAAGACAGTATTGGGCCCACAGGTGGAAACAACCCAAAAGTGTGGAGGTCACGGCGGCAGCGATGAGGTCAGCCAGGGGCAATGACTTTAGGAGGCTCCCAAGCAGTATTGGGAAAAAGGGAGTGGCACAAATCACACGGGGTGGAGGTCAGGGCGGCAGCAGCATGGGGTCAGACGGGTGGCCCTTTGAACAGTGGGGGGAAGGGCACGACAGGGGGTAAAGCAGCAGCATGAGGTCAAGAGTGGCACAATGAAAACCCGGCAGGTGGCAAAATAGTTTAGGCCACGGGAGCGGCCAATAAATGAGAGCGGAGGTCCCGGCGGCAGCAAAATGGGGCGGGGCAGTGGCACAATGAAAATTTGGAGGCGGCAAGACTTTATTGGGCCCACAGAGTGGCACAATCACCAGTGTGGGGGTCACGGCGGCGCAGTATGGGTCAAGGGGACAATGAAATTATGGAGGCGGAAAAAAACGAATTTGGGCCCACAGAGTGGACAAGTTCCCGGGTTTTGGGGGTCCGGGGCAGCGAAATGGGGTCGGGACGTGGCACAATGACACAGTTGGAGGGCACGAAAAGGAGTCACAGCAGAAAGCTTAGGTCAGAGAGAAAGCACAATGACATTCTGCAGGGGGAAAAATAGTTTTAAGGCCAAGCGGCCCCAATGACTGAGAGCGGAGGTACGGGGGCAGCGGGCATGAGGTCAGGCAGTGGCCCCCAAATGACAGAGATGGAGGTGATAAACAGGAGCAACAGCATGAGGTAGAGAGTGGCAAAAATGACTTTCCTGGAGGTGGAAAACAGTAAAAGGGCCCAGTGGGTGGCACAATCCCCCACAGTGTGGATGCCCAAAAGGCAAAAGCAAAAAGCGCGAAAGTTGGCACATAGGGGTTTGGCACAAGGGACGGGTTTGTTGGGGGTGGGGGGGCAATCCCAGCCCCCCTGGAAAAGAGGTGGTAGGCGAGGGAAAAACCCTATCAGCAGATGGGTGGCATCAGGGGCGGGGGGCGGCATCAGAATAGTGGCTGAGGCGGGTTTATTTTAAAACCCAAAATGACGCCAAACCCTTTGGGTTTGTGGGGAAAAACCCCGGGCCCATCCCACGCCTGATTCATCTTGCCCAAAGGGTTTCGTCTTTCCCAACTTTTTCCCAGGGACGGGGCGGGTTCCCCTTGGGGGGTAACGGGGCCCCCGCCGCACTGACCCCGCATGATGCCAAAACCAAAAGGCCCGGGGCAGGACAGCTTTTTTTCCCAACTGCAAACTGGCAAGTTGCGGCCACCCCCAAATTTCCCAGTTTGGCTGCCCAGTATTTCCAAAGGGATTTATAACTGGGGTGGCAGAGTGGTCCTAGTAGGCCAAAAACCTGTTGGTTCAGGGGTTTGCCCTGTCCTGCTGCTGCGGGCGGGTACTGCCCTCCTCATTGGCGGGTGAAGGAAGTTTCCCTTTTATGACCCCAGATTTTGGTTACGCTGATGGAGCGGGTTTCCCCCCCTCCCCCCCCCTTTCCCCCCAGCACCCGGGGGGCGGGTTTTTCCGTGAGCGTTGGGGAACCCCCCCCGCAGACCTTCAGAGGGGGGAGGGAAGCCGCCATGGGCAGGGGCCCAAACTGATTACGGGGTTTTCCCCTATATATTTGATTTTGTCTTCCCCCCAAAAAAGGCGGGAAAAAAAAGGCTCCCATTTTGGGGGGGGGTAGCAAGGGCCCAATAGGGGGGAGCCGAAGCCTTTCCCCTCTCCCGGGATCTGTCTATTCGGCAGTCATACCAGGCAAAAAAGCTTTCTGGGGGAAACATTTGCCAAGTGACCCCGAGGGGCCCCCTCCCTCCTTTCCCAAACAAAAATACTGCCACGGGGGTTTGGGGAGTCATCTCCCTCGTTTTCCTTTATCTCCTTCCTCCTCCTCCAGCTGCTCCTGCTCCCCCTCTCTTGTCCCTGGGTAGAAAACCCCTTTTTTCACAAGAAAATTGTTTTGTTTCCATGTCCCCCCTCCTCCCCCTCCCCCTCCATTTCGCCCCACCGGACTCATTGGCCACGAGATTTTAGCCCGCCAAAAACTTCCAGCCCCTTTTCCCCAGACAGATTTTTCAGCATCGTTCCGGGAAACTTGAACATTGGAATGACTTTTTATTCATCCCGTAGTCCGGGCGACTGCCCAAATTTAACGTGGCCTCCCAAAGGGCCCCTCAACAAAGGGAAGGTGTCACGCATGAGCTCCCACGGGTAAACATCAAAGTTACACGGGGGGTATTCTGCCCGCCGGGGATCATCAAAAAATTTATTGGCCTTTCCTGTTCAAAAGTCGGCCCAAAACATGTGCGGGGCGGGAATTTTCCCAGCGGGGGGAAAAACATCGAAAAATAAGAGGTTTTGGGGGGGGGGGAGGGTTCGGGCCCTGAAACTCGAGGAGGGTGCCCCTGCCGGGTTTTTGTACGAAGGGGATAAAGTGCATGCACAGTTTCCGGGCCCATTTTCAAAAGGGGGTTTAGAAGTTTTCGGGGAAGATTTTCGGAACCTTTTTAAAACCAAAATTAAAACAGTGCCCCAAAGCAGGGGCATGGCCCAAACCCCTCCTCGGTGAGGCGGACACCATTTTCCCCCCCATTGCCCTGTCCCCCGGGTTTCCCGTTTTTGCATTTTTGGCCCCGGAAAAAAAGCCAAAACATCGTTTTTTGCTGAATGACGGGAGCAGTTCCTCCCCTGTGTGACTTCTTTTCCCCCCAGGCAAGCTAGGTGTGGGAACGGGGCCCACGCGGTCCCCCTACAAAGGGTGGTATGATGGAGCATTTACTTGGGGGAGGCTGAATGGGGGGGGGGGTTGGAGGAGGAGGAGGGGGCCCTTTGGGCGCGGGGCCCGCAGTTTGCAACGTGGAGGGGGAAAGCGGGTCTCCTGCCCAAAAGTTGTTGGTTTTCCCTGGGCCCGGGAACACTTTCCCCCCAAGGGGGCCCGTAAAAGGGACTTTTAACGGGCCCCTAAACCGTATTAAGCCCGACGTCCGCGTTTCCCGTGTCCCTTTGGGAAAACAACCGTTAAGTAAAGGGAACGCCCCACTTTCTGTTCAACATATTTATAAATTTTGGGGTTTACCCCTTTTTTTGGGAAAAAAAAATTAGGCTTGGAACTCTCCATCTGGGCCCGGGCACAACCCTTTAAGTTCTCTGAATGGTCAGAGCCCCCAAATTTGGGGAAAGGGAGGGACGGGTTTCCCAAAAAATTGGACGGGAAAGCCGGTCACAGCTGCCCCTTAGGAGGGTTTGGGACGCATACTTTGTCTCTTTCCCAATGGCCTCTCTGAAACGACTGCTGGCCCCCTGAGTGGGAAGGAGCAGGAGCTTTGGCCCGGGGAGGGATGTCAAAGAGAAACAGCCCCTGCCTTCTGCAGAGGGGGGACCTTGACGGGGCAAAAATTTTGGCGGTCCCAAAGGGCCCGGGCTGCGGGCGGCTGCAGCGGCAGGATGGCCCACCAAAATTCTGAGCCCCCCGGTTTCCCCCCAGGCCCCCGGATGGGGGACGTGCATGTGGGGGACGCAGGGGCCGTTGTGCCAATTTTTAGCTCCCGGGCCCACGTTTCCCACTTTTTTGCCCCAGATTCTACATATACCCATTTTAGGCTCCCCCCCCCCGGTGTTTTTAGCAAAAAAACTGCCAAAAACCGCCGAGTAGCTGTTTTTCCCCGGCCAACGCCCCGAAATTGAGTGACTACGGGCCGCCGCTCCCCATCGCAGGGGGCCCCTGTGCCCTACGGTTTTGGGAAACCTGCGAAGCGGGTTTTCAAACCCCCGGGGTCCCCCCAAAAATTGGCCCCGACCTCCACCCCTGTGCAAAACCCCTGCTGACTAGGGCCACAAAACCCCATTTGTTTGGCTCCCGCCGCTGCCTAAACGCGCAAGCATAAAGCCCCCCTTCCCCTGCGATGTAAAGCCCTTCTTCCCCCGGCCCCCCAATTTTGGGGTCGGTTTACTCACCCTCTATTTGTGTTTCATGTCACTACTGTCCTCATCCCCGGTTTTGGTTTAACCGGGGCTGACCTTTTACCACATAAACCCCCCAAAGCCATTTCCCCACATCTATATTTTTCCCGCCAACTGCAAGATGGGGGGGAATTTTGGGCCCCCCTTTTTTTTCGTGCCAGTAGCTGCAAAACTGCCCCCCTCAAATTGTTCATCTCGCTATATAGTGGCGCTGACCCAGACCACATAGTAAAACCCTGGCTGGGGGAACGGGTTGGGACAGAGGGGGCCTGAGGCAGGTGAGGGGCTGACCCCCGCTGGGGGCCCCATCCCAAAACCTAAGTTTTGGTCGGGGTTTTCCCAAACCAAATCTTGGCGGGGGTTGTCAGATGCCCATCTGGGGGGAAGGGGAAAGACCAAAGTAAAACCAAATTCAAAAAACCCCTTGGGTTGCTGAACAAAAACACCCCTAGAGGGGAAAGCGGAAATTTGTGGCCTCACCGAGTGACCCCGGGTGCGACGCCCCCTTGCTGGGGCTGCGACCGGGGCCCCCTTTTTCAGAAATGTTTGTCCCCACTGCCACTCGCAGTTGCAGGCCTGCCCCCCTCCCTGTCTGAAAATTCTGTTTGTTCTAAAAAGAACAGAACTGTTTGTTTGAAGTATCTGTATATGATAAATATAACCCCCCTGGGTTTTTTACCCCAAAAGAACCCCCCAACAAGCTTTTTTAAAACCCTTGGTTTAAATTGCGCTCCACAAATGGCCAGGAAAAAAAATTTTCTTGTATGTGTGTTTACAAGCACTGTGGGGGTTTTTCTTAAAAGTAAAAAACAAAAACGGTTAATTAACCTTTTGCTTGTGAATTAAAACTACAAGAAAAAGGTTTTTATTTCGGTGTTTTAAAAAGACGGTTTAATTTTTTTCAGACAGCAAACAAAACAACCCCTTTAAATTTAAACCCCCGGAGTAAATTGGGGCAAAAGAATTGAGGGCCCCACAAACTAGTAGCGTGTTACAAATTTGGGTTTTTCTACGCCCAAAAAAAGAGAACAGTTGTAATTAGCCTTTGCTTTGAATTAGGCTTCCAAAAAAAAAATTATAAATATTTCGGGTTAAAAAGAGGTTTTTTTTTGTCAAAAACAGCGCAAAAACAAAGCTTAAAAAACCCCTGGATGTAAATTGCCCAAAGAAATTTAGCCGCACAAACTAGTAGCTTTTGTTGGTGTTACAATGCGGGGGTTTTTTACGCCACACAACAAGAGATAAATTGTAATTAGCCTTTGCTTGTGTTTTTGGCTCCAAAAAAAAAAAAAATATATTTGGCGTTGAAAAAAACGGTTTTTTTTTGTCGCCACCCACAAAACAACGTTTAATTAACCCCGGATGTAAATTGCGCCCAAAAAAATTTTAGCCCACAAACTAGTTAGGGGTTTTCAATTGGTGTTTTCTACGCCAACCCCAACAAGGGAAAACAGTTGTAAAAATTTGCCCTTTTTTTGTGAATTAGGTACCAAAAAAAAAAAATATATATTTGGCCCTTGAAAAAGACGGTTTTAAATTTTTTGGGCAAACACACCAGCAAAACAAGCTTTAAAATTTAACCCCCGGATGGGAAAATTCGCAAAGAATTTTAGGGCCCCCAAAAACAAATAGCGTGTTACCCTTTTCGTGTTTTTTTTACGCCAAAAAACAAAAGATACAGTTGTAAATTTGCCTTTTTCTTTTGAATTGGCTACCAAAAAAAAAATTATATATTTGGGGTTTTAAAAAGACTTTATTTTTTTCAGCAACACCAGCAAAAAAAACCCTTTTAAAAAAACCCCTGGATGTAAATTTTCGCCAAAAAATTTACCGCACCCAAAATAAATAGCGGTTACAATTTCGTGTTTTTTTTTAGCCACACAACAAGGGGAAAACAGTTGTAATTTTGCCTTTTCTTGTGAAAGGGTTTTTTTTTTGGCTACCAAAAAAAAAAAATATATATTTGGCGTTGGGAAAAAAAACGGTTTATTTTTTTCCAAGACACCAGCAAAACAACGTTAATTAAACCCCCCCGGGTTTTTAAATTGCGCCAAAGGGAATTTTAGAACAAAAATAGTAAACGGTTACAATTTGGTTTTTTTTTCCCCCACACCACACAAAAGAGATACAGTTGTAATTAGCCTTTGCTTTTTGAATTAAAAGGGTTCCAAAAAAAAATTTTATATATTTGGCGTTTTAAAAAGACGGTTTATTTTTTTTCAGCACAAACCGCAAAACAACGCTTAAATTTAAACCCCGGGTTTTAAATTCGCCAAAGAATTGAGCCCACAAAATTACGTGTTACAATTGGGTGTTTTTTCCCCCCGCCACACAACAAGAGAAAACGTTGTAATTAGCCTTTGCTTGTGAATTAGGCTACCCAAAAAAAAAATTTAAATTTTTTGGCGTTTTAAAAAAAAAGTTTTTTTGTCAGCAACACCCGCAAAAAACGCTTAATTAAAACCCCCCGGGTGTAAATTGGGGCAATAGAATTTTAGCAGCCAAAAAAGAAGTGGGGATTTGTAATTTTAAAAAACGCTGTTTCTTTTTTTGAATTTCCCAAAAAAATGGCTTAGATCCCACTTGGAAAATTGAATGTATATGCAGCGCAGTGGAAAAAACCCAAATGGATTTCAGATCCCCTTTCCCCCCAAAAAAACGAAATAGAACATTCAGGAACAGTCTCTGGACAAGCTGAGACACCCCACAGTTAAAACGCTGTATAAAAAACAGTTCTTCAGAAAGCGCTATCCCCCCGCAGCAGCACCTTTCCCCATCGTACAGTGGGAGGAGGTGGTCCCCGCGGCCCGCTTCGGTTTTTATTTTTGTGCGGGGGACGTCACAGAATCCCCCCGGCTCTGTGGGCTTCATCTCTGCAAAATGTCATGAGGCTATGCCCTTCTTCCTCCCCGGTGCTTTGCCCCCTGTAAAAGGGCCCTGTGCTCGCCCGGGCCCTTTTATCAATAAAAACACACTTCGTTCACCCAAGTACCCCCAAAAATTCGACTTTTGGTCCGAACCGAAGTTTTCCTGAAAATTTTAAAAAAATTTCCCCTTCGTTTGAATCAATTGCCCATCCTACTGGGGTACAAAATCTCTGCGCAAGGTCTCAAAGGACCGAAAAGTCTTGGGCGTATTGAACGGCACGCCCTGTCAGTCTTCGAGCACCAGAGGTTTGTCGATTTCTCCAACACTCCCCCGCCAATTTTTCCGTTTTTCTCCACGCCATAGCTCCTATTGCCCCTTTTCCCCAAGAAAGGCAAAACCCGTTATGGCCCTCGGGGCTGAAGAACCCTTTCCCCGGGTTAAAAGCGCCTTTGCCTCCGCCCTGTGCTTCACCGCCCGGACCCCTGAGAGCCCCTTTTTTCGGGAAGTTGATGCGTCCCATTTAGCTGGAGCTGTGTTCACAAAAGAATGCCAAGGGCAAATTCGTCACCTTGGCTTCTTCAAAGCCCTTCTTGCGCGGAAAAAAAAAACGACTCCTGGGGGACAGAGAATACTGGCGCAAAGGGGCCTTGGGTGAATGGGGGCATTTCGGAGGGGCCTTTGCATCCTTACATCTATAGGGGATATAAGAACCTGCTTTACCCTACAGACAGCACAAAGCTTGAACCCCGTAGGCCCTGGGTCCTTTTCTTTTCTCGTTTCAACTTCATCCTCCATTTCCGGCCAGCCGCAAAAAATCTCAGGGCCGGCTCTGTCACGTGAACAATCCCTCCAAATCGAATCTGAACCACGTACAGATCCCCCCCGAACGCCGGTTCATGCTGCACCCGTAAGGTTGCGGGAAACCCCACCTGGAAAAACCTTTGTGCATCCCACCGAGGAAAGCATTCTGTCCTGGGGTCACGCTTCCAAAGTGGGGGGCATGCGGGTTTCGAAATCTCTCCGCCTAAACGCACCACACTGGTGGCCCTCCTCGCACAGGACGTAAGGTTTTCGGGGTTTGCTTCCCCAAATTGTCCCGGAGAAGAGCTCTCATCTTGCCCCTGCGGTTTACTGTTGCCATTGCCAGTCCCCCCGAAACACCATGGACCCCAACTCGCTATGGACTTTGTGACTGACCCCCCCCCCAAAGGGGGTTTTCGGGGGTTGTCGGGCGGGGGAAAACCGATTCTCCAAGAGGCACTTTTCACACCCCTCCCGTTTTCCTTGGCTCCACAATCTTCTTTGTTATAAGCACATTTTCCGTTTGATGGAAAACCCCCTTCTAACATTCTCTGATAAGGATTTACAATTCACCTCCGTTTCTGCCCCTGTCCTCTGCTGGAATTAAAATTGGATTTCCATCTATATCACCCACTTTCAAAGGGGCCAAGTGGAGTGGATAAACCAGGTCCTGGTAAATACCGGCCAATTTATCCACCCGGCAAACGTTGGTCTCTCTGCCCCCCTGGGCGGATTTTCGCCTCAACAAAAACGCAGCTCAGGGGAGTCTCCCTTCTTTTGGGGTTTTTGGTCAACACCCTCGCCCCACTCCCACTGTCTGCCTCTTCTGAAGTTCCTGCCCCCAACAACCAGAGGGGATTTTCTTAAGGCGACTCACCCATCAAAATTTGTGTCAGCGGCCCCCCCGGAAAAAGCGCAGCGAAAAGAAACGCAGAGCGCCTCCTACTTCCCCAAAACCGGGAGATAAATTTTTGGGCTCTCCCCAAACAACCACCCCCCGAGTCCCTTTTTTTAAAGTTTGACCACCTATTTTGGGGTCCTTTCAGCGTTCTACGACAGATCAACCCGGTATCCTCCCCCAAACTCCCTGCCTCCCTCCCCCCTACCCCAATTCATTTCATTTTTCTCTCCTGAAACCGTTTATTCTCAATCGGGATTCTCGCAAGGTGGTTCCTGTTCCCGCACCTCCTAATACCAAAACACTACGATAAAGAGATCCTGGACATGAAGCTTCTAGAGGGAAGACTTTTCTACCTCGTGGGTTGAAGGGCTACGGGCCCGAGGAGGGTCCTGGGGGCCTCAAAAAACACAACGCCCCACCCCCACCAACGTTTTCACAAAATCCGGATTTCTGGAAGGGGGGCCCAAGGGGGGGGGGTAAAGTAAAGCCGCGCCATGCGGTCCGGCCCCCGGGCCCCGGGCACCTCACCCCCCCAGCCGCCCCCTCCCCGGGACGGCCGGGCTCCGGCCCCAGGCGCCGAGCCCCGGCATGCGCTGCGCCACTACCTACCTGGGTGCTCCCGCTTCCTCCTTTACCCATGCGCGTCTCTGCCCGCCTGCACTTCCCCCGGGGCCACTGGGGTCGCGCGCCGAGCAGCCTTCCTAGTTTTAAGGGTACACCAATTGGTGCTCCCCCTTTTCCCCCATGGCCCTTTTATTGGCTTTTTAGTATGCCCCTTCCCGCCGTCGGCGCCCAATTTTTGGTGTCCCTAGTTTGCAAACTTTGTCTGCTTTTGCTTGGGGTTTCCTTACAGTTCCGCATTCTATGTTTTGCTCCCTCGTCAGTCCTGCCCCCTGTTTTTTGCTACTCGGGTTCTTACGCTCCAGTGTCCTGCCTATTAATACCCGCTCCGGGTGTTCCCGTGCCTACGTCACCTGCTTCGGCCCCCCACCCCTGGGTCCTCGCGGGGGGGACGATCTGGGGATTCCCGCAGCAAACCCGTCCTCCCTTGCGCGGGGTCCGGTGAAAACAAGGGGGCCCCTTTGACTCCGCTCCCCGCGTAGGCAAAACCCAACTCCTGTGGGTTTTACCTGGGTCCACCTCCCGCTCGCGGCGTCCCCGAAAGACATGGAAATGTGATACTTCGAAGGACTTTATACACCATACGAAAAATAAAAATGTTTGAAAATTTTTTTTTTCCATTTTTTTCTTTTTATATCATTAAAAATTTTTGATCTGTGTTTTTCAAAGGGTCCTCCTTCTTTAAACGGGTTTTTTTCAAAAAGTAAGTTTCCTTTCCTAAAATTTTCTCCCCCCCTTTTAGGCTTAAAAAAAAGGGGGTTTTTGTTTTTGTGTTTAAAAAAACAAGTACCCCTCTGTGATGTTGTTGCACCACCTCCCATTTCCCCCTATATTCAGTCTTGAAATTGAGTAAACTTTTTTTTGGGGTCCAGTCGATAATGTAATTGTGCCAGGGGGGGAAGTAAACTCCAAGAGGGGGGGAGGCTGAGCAGGGGGGTCTGCATGTTTTCTCGAAATTCATTACAACCAGTGGATTCTCTATACAAAAACACGGATCTTTTTCCCCCGCCCTTAGAAGCTCCTTTATGTTCCCTGCCATAATTAAAAGTGCAAACAATCCAGTGCGGTCCGATGGGGCTCCTATCAGCTCCTGGTCATGTCTAATGTAAAACTGTCAAAAACTAAGGGGATGAAGGAGACGTAATTTCACGGCTTCACTTTTTTTTAATTCATAATTTCGAAAAGTGATTAAAAAACCCTTTTGGGGGGATCCCACGTCAACATTAGATCGGGGCAAAACCCCTTTAACCAAAACAAAAATCCTTCCCTTTAAAACATCATCTTTATTCTATCAATTAAAACATATCAAAGGTTAAATACTTGTACCCCTACACTGAGTGGTTTTCATAAATTTTTCTACTCACCACCTCCCATGAGAAGCACCCGACCACATCTACTTGGGCTGCCCCCAAAGTAATTGCTACTTCTCTTTCTTAGATGTTTCAGGTTCCATGCTAATACAAAAAAACAGGATCAGAGTTTACTGTCCCTTTCTACTAGCGTACCCTGCCCTGAGCCTTAGTGGGGTCCGTAACCTGACAAAAGCAACCCCACAAATCTACCCTAAATCACTCCTTATTGTACCCTACATTTTAATGCCAGCAGGCAGGGGCGTTGCTAGGGTCCTAAAACATCCGGGGCTCGGGCCCTTTGTGTTTTTCCCGCCTCATTGAGAACTGCGGATGTTTTTTTAGAGAGAAAAACCTTCTGTTCCTGTCACTAATTTTCTGCACATCCCACACAGATCCCGTCCATCTCCTCAGCAGTCACTGTACAGTAAAAATCACCAATGACAAATTTACTTTTTCAGAACTTCTCACCTTCATATGACAATACCCCTAAACAGTCACCAAATAATCCACCGATACATGGAGCAAATCTACCAGACTAGTGATTGTGACTAAAAACACTCCTACAGAACCAAGACCCAAAATTATTACTACTTAAGGCTCAAATAATCCTGCCAGACCCTGACCGAACGCGACCCCCACATGTGACTACCAGCTGTACACAGGCTCTGATTACATATACCACTGCCATACAGGGGCCATATAGTGGTAGATACTAGTTGTATGTAGACTCTGCAGACATATAAGTGATTACCCTGCTGTTAATTTAGTAACTCACCGGAGACGTCTTTTCTGATCAGCGTCGTTCACTTTCCCTTTTCTTCTCCATCCGGTTCACACCTTCATGCTGATTGCTCCCGGCCAATACTCGTCCCTGAGGATTTGGACACAAATATCTTAGAATCCTCACATTTCCAGCAACTCCTTAATTTTAGGTATAGCAGTCCCCTCAGTTAGGTATATAGGGGCACTGAAGCAGTATATGGGGCCACAGGCAGGTATATGGGGGCCACAGGCAGGTATATGGGGGCCACAGGCAGGTATATGGGGTCCACAGGCAGTATATGGGGGCACTGAGGCAGACTATAGGGGCACTGAGGCAGTATATAGGAGCACTGAGGCAGGTATATAGGGGCACTGAGGCAGGTATATGGGGGCCACAGGCAGGTATAGGGGCACAGGCAGTATATGGGGCATTGAGGCAGTATATGGGGCCACAGGCAGTATATGGGGGCACTGAGGCAGTATATAGGGGCCAGGCAGGTATATGGGGCCAAAGGCAGTATATAGGGGGCACAGGCAGTATATGGGGCCACAGGCAGGTATATAAGGGCACTGAGGCAGTATATGGGGGCCACAGGCAGGTATATGGGGGCACAGGCAGGGATATTGGGGAAAAGGCAGTATATAGGGGGTACAGGCAATATATGGGGCCACAGGCAGGGATATGGGGGCCACAGGCAGGTATATGGGGCCACAGGCATAAATGGGTGCACAGGCAGTATATGGGGTTCACAGGCAGTATATGGGGCCACAGGCAGTATAAAAGGGCACAGGCAGCATATGGGGGCCACAGGAGGCAGGCATTATAGGGGCACAGGCAGTATATAGGGGGCCACAGACACGGATATGGGGGCCACAGGCAGCATATGGGTCACAGGCAGGGATATGGGGCCACAGGCAGGCATTATAGGGGCACAGGCAGGGATATGGGGGCCACAGGCCGGGTTATGGGGGCCACAGGCAGGGATTATAGGGGCACAGGCAGTATATAGGGGCAGGTAAATGCTATAAAAATAACAACATTAATACTCCCCTTAACTCCACCGGCGAGCGCGCTCCGTCCTCTTCAGCCCGCGCTCCTCCGGCAGCTCCACGGGCGCACGGCCTATGACGCGCTGTGCGCCTGAGGACAGGCAGCGTCGCGATGACATGATGTCATCGTGACGCTGCCGGCTGAGGCGCACGGGGCCGCGGCGGTCCTCAGCGCTGTGAGGACCCGGCAGCCTCGCAGTGTAGGACCTTTGGGTCCGACACTGTCTGCGGGGCAGGGAGCGCTCGCTCTCTGCCCCGCAGAAGCCCGCAGCTGCATGTGCGTCCAGCGGACGCACATGCAGCTGAAGAGCAGTCGGTGCTCTAGGCCCAGCGCAGAGGCCTGGAGCCCGGGAGACTCGGGGCACTGGGCGTTTTATTCGGGCGCCCGAGCCCCGAATAAAACAGCCTAGCGACGCCCCTGCCAGCAGGAGTATCCAGATAATACCTAATGAACTGATCCAGATGCGTTTCTCCTTAGACTGTACTGTCTAAATCTTCAGTAGGTCACCTTTTCCCAATAGGGATGGGGTAACAAAAATAATGTATTTTCCAACCTGGGGTTACTCGGACATGGTGTTGTCCCTACTTTAGAAGGCATACTGGAATCTCCTAAATCTGAATTTTTCATAAGTTCAGTTGAACCAGTTGTGAATCAAACAGGACTATAGCATATTCTATTATAGAACTATAACCTTGTTCCTCCTTTTTCTCTTGCATGGATGTTCTACAATGGATGATTACTACCTTCTTCTTAGTTAATTGGTTCACCACGTTTGCTTGAAGATGGCATACCCAAAAGACCCACGCAGAAGATCTCTTTTTAAATTCACAGGGAAGAACGGGAATGAATATATTGGACTGACCTATTCAAATAGGAAGGGCTAAGATATTGACATCATGATGTTAAAATGTTGGTGTTTTATTGAGACATGCTCTAGAACAACTGTGGATTTACAATCATGAGCACAGAAAAGACATGTTGGAAACTCTTTTAAGGCTCTTTCACATGCAATTTTTATGGTGTTTCCATGGTTAAAAAAAACACCAAAATGGTATACTTTATGCTTCATATGTTTTTGTAGTGTTTTTACAAAATTAATTTTGTAAAAATTAATTAACTTTTTTTAGTTTTTGTTGAAACAATTCTGAATAAATAAATAAAATGTTCATGTTTTTATTTTGGTGGCTATAAAAAATACAATATAAGTTTTTGAATTGCCCAATATGCAGTATTTGCCAATAGAAATGATAAAACCTGAATTATAAAATGTTCTGACCAATGGTGCAGATGAAAATGGATTGTTTTAGTACCATATAGTAAATTACTATGATTTACAATTTTGACTAGGTGAAAAAAAGCCTAGCTACAACTCTAACAAGTATTATACGAAAATAGGGGAATAAGAGCCTGTGAACAGGAGCAAAACCTTTGACTTCTACAGATGAGTTTCTTAGGCCTCGTTCACACGGCTTATTTCTCTGCGGATTGGCGCCGTACTCCGCGCCGGATTTGCGCTGCAGTACGGCGCCAATCCGTCGGAGTAATTACGGTAATCCACTGCTCTCATAGAGAACAGTGATTCCGTCGCTCCTCCCCGCTCGGCGAATCCGCCGCGGGGGGAGAAAGTGACATGAACATTATTTACGGCGCGTACGCGCCGTAAACAATGCATTGTCTATGGGGCCGGGAATAAGCCGTGTGAACACGGCCTTAGGCATATTCTGTGACCTAGGAAGAAGCTACTGTGTATAGAGGTGAAAAGGGTGCGCTGTGACTTTTTCCTATTGTGAATGGTGAATCTTTACTTACCTATACAATGGAGTCATGTTTCATTCTTAGTCTGCCTGAGATGATGGTAAGGAGACTGCTAAAAAGTTTTTTCTGAAGCGTCAGAATTTTATCAGATTTAGTGGCCAGAGTGAAATCTGCAAGATTTAGGAATTTTTGTTTTTAAAATGAATTTTGGTCCACTACTCTTTGCAAATCATCTGTAAATAATTTAAGATTTTGAGGCTGTTGCTTGGCAACTTGGAGCTTCAACTCCCTCCAGAAATGTTCTATGAGATTAACGTCTGACGACTCGCTAGGACACTCCATGACCTTAAAGGAGTTTTATCGTTTGAACTGTTCGTGCTGTTCTGCTAATTCTCTGAGATTGAGTTTGAAATCCAGGGGCGTGTCTCTCCTGTCAGCAGGCGTGTCTCTGCTCCCAGGAGGCGTGTCTCTGCTCACTGAAGACCTGTGACATCATCATTCTGGGTTAGGCTGTAGAAGCAGGTTATCTGGATATAACATCTCTGTAGCTCCTGCATGCTTATGTCTGCAGCCTTCAGGCTCCACAAGCACCTGTTATATCTCTTAGTTTACACACAAATTACACTGAAAGCCAGCAGCTCTTACTTCTGTTCTAGTGGTGTTCACCCAAATTGTACTGACAACAGGCAGAGATCTTTACTAGTGTTGAGCGATTATTATCGACAAAGTTGAAATCTGCACAGTTTTTATGTTGATCAAAATTTTAGATCATGCGATAATTTAGGTTAAAATATGTGCATCATCTATTAAGATCGTGCCATTTTTGGCGCTTTCTGTCATTTTGGCGGCCAGCAAATCAGCTTACAGAATAGAGCAGGGTGAGATGTGTGTGCGACGTCATGACTGGGATGTGTATGGTTGCGATTGGCTGGAAAAATCACATGACCTCATTTTACATAGAACAGCCCTTCCTGTTCAGCCTCAGTGTCTCTCAGCGTCTCATAGCAGTAGGACGTGCGCTCTGCCTGTGTCCAAACAGCTCAGCGAAATTATTCTATTTCTTCACAGAGAAAGCTCTACTGTTAGCTGTGATCCTTACAACTTAGTTAGATTAGAGATTGGAAGATTTTATGTAGTTAGGTAGAGAATTTTAAAGGCGAACACAGACAAGTTCTATAAAGAATACTGGATAAAGTTCACCAAGACTTAGTGTAGACATTGCACTGCAATAGCTTTATTATTAACAGTTTTCTATTGAAATATTTCCTGGATATTGGGCAGCCTGAACTTATAGGATACACATCTTTTCTAGTAACTGCAGGTCTCTTTGTTGGATGCAAAACTCCACTTCAATTATCAGTATACATTTCAGATAGGTGTTCATTTTCAATTTTGCCCCATCCACCTTTTGATATATCCCCCTTGCAGTTAAATTAGAATCCAGCAATTTTGTAGTCAGCACATGTTGATAGGTGCCAAAATACCTTGTATTATCCAATAAATTTCAGATACGTGTTTTTTTTCTTTGGGGCACTTACAGCTTTGTTCATTGAGGCACCTTGCACTTAAATTGAATACTGCAATTTTGTAGTCACCACATGAATTGATAGGTGCCAAAAAAATTTCCCCTTTTAATTTTCCGAATACATTTTCAGATACTTTTTTTTTGACTTTTGGGGCCCCAAAAGCTTGTTCCTTAAGGGCAACCCCCCTTTCCCCTTTAAAAGTGAAAACAGCCAAATTTTTTAGTTACCACCGGTGAAAATTTAAAGGTGCCAAAAATACCCCCCTATTTTCCGAAACATTTCCCGATACGGTTTTTTCACTTTGGCGCAGGCCAAGCTTTTGTTGAAAGAACTCCTTTTGGGAGTTTTAAAATTTTAATACACAATTTTGGGGTCCCCCCACAGGGGGGGGAATTGATAGGTTTCCAAAAAAAAGAAACCCTTTTTTTAACCAAACATTACAGATACGTGTTTTTTTGACTTTGGGGCCACTACCGCTTTGTTTATTGAGGGACCCTTTCACCCTTTAAAAGTGAATACAACAATTTTGTTCACCACAGATTAATTGAAAGGTGCCAAAAAAACCTTGGGATTATCCGAAATTTCATTACAAAACGTGTTTTTTTTCACTTTTTTCCCAGCCAGATTTGTTTGAGCCCCCTTGCAGTTAAAAATTTGGGAAACCACAATTGTGAATTTTCCACAGGTGAATTGGGAAAAAGCCAAAAAATACCTTTTATTTTCCGAATACCCTTTTCAGATACGTGTTTTTTCACTTTGGGGGGCACTAAAAGCTTTTTTCATTGAGGCACCTTGGGACTTAAAAGTGAATCAACAATTTTTTGCACCACAGGGGAAAATTTAAAGGGGCCAAAAAAACATTTTTTTATCCGAAAAACTTTCAGAAACGGGTTTTTTTTTCTTTGGGGCACTACAGCTTTTTTTTTCATTAGGGACCTTGACTTAAATTTAATACAGCAAATTTTGGGAGTCACCACAGGTGAAAATTGGGAAAAATTTCCCCAAAAAAACCTTTTAATTATCCGAAACATTTTTAGATACGTGTTTTTTTTTAAATTTGGGGCAGGCCAGCTTTTTTGATAGATCTACTTTTCCCGTTAAATTTGAATAACAGGGAATTTTTTTTAGTCGCCACAAAGGGGAATTGATAGGTTTCCAAAAAATACCTTTTATTAACCGAATACATTAAAAAAACCTGTTTTTTTGACTTTGGGGCCACTACAGCTTTGTTCATTGAGGCACCTTGCACTTAAATGTGAATACGCAATTTTGTAGTCACCAACGATGGTGAACTTGAAAGTGCCAAATAATACCTTGTCTTATCCGACAATACATTTCAGCACTTCACGTCGTCTTACTTTCAACTTGACGCACAAGTCCACCTTCTAAGCTTTGATAGAAACATACAGATCTACTTTCGGCAGTTAAATGTGATACAGCAATTTGTTTTGAATTTGAGGGATTTGCAGATAGCTGTGATTTTTGCCGTCTTTTAATAAAGAGACTTTCCAAAACTCTTCCAATACCTTCTCAATTTTATCTTCCTAACATGAGCGAAATGCAGAGTGGTAAGCCGACAACAAGAGGGGGTCAGGAAATCGGGAGTGTAAGGCTACGAGATACGGTGCATCCATCCAGTCGCTAGGCGACAACAACCATGCCAGCGTACTCGTCCGGTAGCCGAGCCGTCAGCGCGCCTGTCATTGCTGGGCCAGGGTCCGGTCAGTGAATCTCAGTACGAACGCGACGCCCAATCTCTTCCTTCATGTTCAATCAACCAGCATCCACAGTCTTACCTCCTCACAGTCCCCCAGTCCACGAGCACACCAAATGTCCGTCATCAGCATCTCATCATCAATCCGTCCAACATGCACAAGCAAGCCGCAAAATCATCACAACAATACGTCTACACCAACCAACATAGTGATGACATACCATTTCTTCGAGCGACCTCTTTGATGCACCAAATCCGTTGGGGTCAGAAGGCATGTCAAAAGATCAGGAGTCCAAAGAGGATGATTTTCTCTGCTCTGACACCCAGTTTACTGATCCATCAGAGATAGAAGGAAGCCGGTCAATCGCTAAAAATCCTGGGCGGATCGCAACGCCTCTGCAAGTCCCTCTTGCTTGTAGCCCGCAGCTCCTGGATGCAGAATGTCAAGGACGACGAAGCACCCTGTGTTGAGATGAGATGATGACGACATTCGGATTCAACTTGTCTTTTCAGCAGAATTAGCTTGCGAGCGCTTCATCACTGGAGCAAGGAGGAAGACGATGGGGTAGTGTCAGTACGCGGGTTCCGCCTCAAAAAGGGAGAGGGCATTGCAGAAGTCCGCTGATATGATTCCGCAGCCACTGGTTCAGTGCAAACCCCGCTCCTTCGCATTAATCGCCGTCAAAAAGGGTCCAGGACCTCCTCAGCCTTGCCTTCTTGAGCAAAGCTCTGATTCAACACCATCGATGTCATAGGTTATCCGCCTTGCCGTAAACGCATAAGTAGATGGCAAAACCTTCTAGGTGGATTTAAGCACACCTACCAACCGATGTCTATCACATTGCAAGCGAATGCATGAGTGAGAAATGGAGGCAACACTTGGCCAAAAAGGCCAGACCGAAGCCGGGCCTCCAACCACTGTCACCAACCCTCTGTCTCCGCCTCCTCCTCCTCCTCGCGGCCAACCGACCAAGCCGTTCCTCAGATGCCCATTTCTCTCAGAGTCATTATCACAGGGATCAGCCTCCGCTTCAGCCTCCATCGTCGCCCGAGAACCTACCACACCACCAGAGACCGCCATCCTAACCCTTCTCCTCTTCCGCCAGTTTGACGACCTCACGCCGTACGCGGCCAGTCTAGCAGCCAGCCTTCTGTCTTCCAGGTTTTGGGAGCAAAAGAAAACACTTTAACCCAAACCATCCCAAAGCCAAAAGCTGAAATGTCGGCATTGCCGAGGACTTTTGGCCTTGGAAATGTGCCTTTTCCGTGCTGGTGGACACAGATGGGTTTTCCGCCATGTCATGGCCCTTGCCTGCCTCCAATAACCAGTTGCCAAAGCAGGCATTTCTTTGCCAGAAAAGCCGTCCCCCTGCCCTGGCCAGCCACTGTCATCAAAAAGTCAAGCGCTTGTCTGCCATCTAAGGCTGGAAAAGTCCATCTGACCACCAGAGACACATGGACTAAGTAAGCACGCCAAGGCCGCTATAATCTCTGTGAAAGCTCACTGGTGAGCATGGGTGGATGTCTCTGGGGTGACGGTGGCTCGCAGGCGCTCGGCTCTACACTCTTCAACACCGCAGGGATGGTTGCCGGGTCCTTTCCCCCCCAGAAGTCCTCTTGTGTGGATCACGTGAGCCCAGAGAGAACCGAGGCCGTGTTGGAAATTTAATCTGTCCAATGGAACCGTCCCCTAACACAGTGCAGGAGCTGTGACTTGCTGCTCGCGCAAACGAGACCGAGCGCTGCTGGTGCCAAGATCCTTTGTGCCATCCAAGGTGGTGTGTGAATCACGTGCGAAATCTGCTGGCCGCCCTTAAGATCGGTAAGGCTGGACACATCCCTTGCCTGGCACATGTCATGAACCTTGTCGTCAAGAAATTTCTAACAGACAACCCCGGTCGGACTGCCTGCTGAGTAAGCTCCGAAGCATAAGTTCCCGCACAAGTTGCCCACAGCGTTCGCACCCTGCTGAATCGTCCAACGCCTGGCTGCGTTGCAGGCGTCAAGCTACGGCCCCACCATCAACCGTACTCATTAGTTGGAACACTGGACAACAAACTGCTGGAATTTTACTCCAACCCTCCACATTCTCCAGCGAGAATTGTGCAAGCATCGCCATTAACGCAGGTACGGACAGTGACACATGGCCTGACAAGCAGCGTGTGGAACCTCGGGTGTTTTGACCCACCGAGAGTGGAAGGCATGTGAAAAGCTCTGCACCATCCTTGCCAGTTTTGAAGAAGCCACCAAAATGGTCAGTCGACTGAGGCCCCTTGTCAGCATGACCATATGTGGTGATCTAGTTCCTGAACGATCCTATCGACTCATCTTGATCAGACAATCAGGCTCCCCTCGCCACGAAACGGAGAGAGGAGAACGGACACCAGATCGGCACCACGGAGCCTTTCTCCTCCGTCGAATCCACAAGGCCGACATTTCTCTCTCCTTTTATCAGGGCTTCATTAGCAGTGGTTCGCGGGTCAGTGCCTATTGGCAACGGCTGCGCGCATCCGCTCTCAAGGTTCCATCATCTGAGGCCAAGTTCAGGGCTGTGTTTGAAGCTGTGCCGGAGGAAGCGGTGGAGGAGGTATTCCTAGACAAACCGACGTTACCCTGACGTCCCCTTGTCCCGCCGTGGAAAGAGGTCGGCGCGAATTTGAGGCGGTTATGGAGGAAGATGAGGAAATCAATTGCTGAGTCGCCAGCCTCGACACCAGACACAGGCTTATGGAAATCATATAGGTCCCAAAACTCGCACCAGGAGTGCTGGATGCTCCATTTCCTCCAACATGAGGCTCCAATTAAGGCCAACAAAAAGACCAACAGTTTACTGGGTGGAGCGCACCCCTCCTGGGAACCCCGGTCACAAAACAATACTCAGGCACTTTCCATCCACCCACCCAAGTAGAAGTAAAATGCGGGAAATGAGACCTTGCTGATTGAATCAACTGGAGACATCTGTTGCGTCTGATTCACGTTCATCTAAATGTCAACGGTGGAACAACATCATCGTCGTACAGCAGTAGAGTGCAGAGTAAGCCGTAGCGGAACAGCATGCGAGCAGGCCAAGGTGGCAGAAGCCTAATGGTGACTCCTCTGCAATCTTTATTTAACCGACCTCAACCAACGGCTTGCGAATGCAGGGTCAACATCCAAACACGAACAGAACCAGCTAAAATCATGGTGCACGACTATCTGCGTCTCAATCACCCGTGTTTTTTGTATGTTGTTCGTGGACCCAATAGACCTTCAGATATCCAAAATGGAACGAATGGTCCCTGCTCGCTCGTCACCTCATAGAGGTGTTGTCCTCCCATCATCCCAGCGTCATATATGGAGCTGTACCTTCAGCACAGCTGGAAGGATCATTACAGACAAACGCATCCGGCTTTCCACAGGATTTAATGTGGATCTTTTGACTTTCATCAAGATAAGAATGCTATTTGCATGGGGATTCCTCTGAAGATGTTGTGCCCCAATTTGCCGAGGGTCCACCATTAGTTGCCGGTCTACTTCACATTCCCCTTCAAACCAAATGATCCCTCTGAAAACTTTTTTAAAATGAGACATTTCTTACTGCAAATTTTTAATTCTCTTTTTTCCCAACAGTTCATTTTGATGGTTTTTGCGTGTGAGAGACTGTAAAAGACAGCAAGGTTTAATGTGACAACACCGTAGTTCCATTTACTCACTTAGATCTTTAGAAGTTTTCGCGATTAGTCAATGGTTTTTGAGTCATGTTTGGCTGTGAAGCTACGAGCTATAAATTTATGGTCCTATTGGAACAGAAATGATGCGCTTTGTAAAGTGGAGCATTTCTCCCTCACAATTTTTTTAATAGTGGGCTGAAAGTCATATTTATAATTTTTTTGGGGTCATGTAGCTGTGAGATACAGCAATAAATCATGTTCCTTTGGAACAGAAATGTGCTTTCTAAATGGCATTTCTCATTTCTCCCTTACAGATGTGTATTACAGTGGCTGAGAATCATTTTTATAATTTTTTTGGGTCAGTCTGCGGCTTGAAATCAGCAATACTACAGGTCCCTATTATAAAAGAAATGTTGTTGTCTAAACAGCACATTTGTGTATCTTCACAAGAAATTGAGTCCTAAGTGGCTCAAGAGGTCATGCTTTGAAGTTTTGGGGCATTTATGCTGGTTGACATGCAGCAATAACAACAGGTCCTATTATGAACAAAATATTATTCTTGTTTATAAGCAGACATTCGTTCTCACAATTGTCCCAAAGTGACTCAAGGTCATGCATTTGAATTTTTGGAGGGGCATTTATGCTGTGACCATTGCAGCTATACTAAGGTCCTATTATAAAAAAATGTTGATTTCTAACAGACAATTTGTTCCTTTAAAATTGTCAAGAGTGGCTCAGGGTGATGGTGCTGGTCAGAAACATGAAATTAGGAGTAGGACGACTGGTTAATGGACACATATTGGAAAACTGACTTCAGCTTTTGCAAGAACTTTAACATATGCTATCCAATCCCTGTATGATAAAACCACATTTGAAATATAACAATAAACAAAGAGAAACATAAGACATGATTTTAGGTAGATTCCATCCTATTTAAAAATCGTGATTTTCTACAATTCTAAACAAAACGAAAAAACTGCGCATGTACCAAATTAGCTGGTACAAAAATAACTCCTCGCTTGTGTCACACAGGCTATCTTACAGGGGAAACTTGTACTACTTATGATTAGGGTATTATTCTCCAGAGGACATGGAGCGTAATGGGCTGAGCACGGGTCACCAGAGAGCAAGAGTAACACAGAGGCACGTAATGTTACCTCCAGCAAACCACGCGTCATAGGTATAAAATGAGGAAAAGCAATCGCCCAAAGAAAAAAGGACTTACCCTGGTGCGGTAACAGAGCGTTATCCACCAGTATTTCTAAGTAAGCTCCAATTGGTATCCGCACTCATGACGAGGGGTCGAAAGGCCTACCCAGGACAGACAGTATATGTCTCATATACTTAAAATGGGTGGGGTTTGAGAAAACCTCCTTTTCCGGCTCGTTTGTAATCGGGGGTCATGCAGGTTTGGGCAGGGCATGCTGTGGTCCCAGGACAGTATAGTCAATGACCAGTGAAACTAAAATGTGGTTGAAAGAACTTCCTATTTTCCTCTCCGCCTTGTTAATCTGGGGTCATGCAGGTTTTGGGGGCCTCATCGCTGTGGCCCGAGACAGGGACTAGTCTATGTTCCAGTGAAACTAAAATGGTGGTTGAAAACTCCTTTTTCATCACTTTTTAATCTGGGGGTCATGCAGGATTGGGGGGGCTCATGCCTGGTGCCCAGGACAGGTATGAAGTCAATGTCCAGTGAAACTAAAAAGGTGTTGAAAGACTACCGTTTTTCCAGGTACTTTTTAAATTTGGTGTGTGGTGTACCAGCCAGAGTTCTAGAAGCGCAACGGTCCATGCTGTTGGCCCGGAGGAATCAGGATATACGAACAATAGTTCCAATTGAAAACTACATTTAAAATGTAGGTGGGTATGTATAAAGAACTTCCTCTTATCGCTGCACTTTTTTTTTAATTAAAAGTGGAGGTCATCTCGTGTGCAGGTTTAGGAGGCTCATGCTGTGGCCCACGAACAGGTATAGGCACATGTCCAGTGTAAACTAAAATGGTGGTCTGAAAGACTCCTTTCTTTTTCCTCCTCCGGGACAACGTTTTAAGACTGATGAGGGGCCATGCAGGCTTATGGGCTCCTGCTGTGCGCCCAGGACAGTATAGTCAATGGTCCCCATCTACAACTAAAATGGTGTTAAACAGCGACCCCTTTTATCCGGCACTTCTTTAATCTGGGTCATGCAGGTTTAGGGCTCATGCGGTGGCCCAGGACAGGTATACTACGTGGTCCAGTTTTGAGATACTAAAATGGTGGCTTGAGAAGACGCCCTTTTATCACGGCACTTTTCAATCCTGGGGTCCATGCAGTCTCGTTAGCGCTCATGCAGGCGGTGGCCCCGGACAGGGAATAGTTGCGATTATTTCCAGTGACAACTAAAAATGATTGGATTGAAACAGAACACCTTTTATTCCAGATCCTTTTTTAATCTGGAGGTCAAGCTAGGTTTCGGGGCTACTCATCCTGACGGTTGCCCAGACAAGCGGTTACTAGTCAACTTGTCTCCCCATGACACTAAAATAGGTGGGTTTGCAAACTGGAACTCCTAAATTTCCGGAGCACTATTTATAGATCTGTGCGCCCTGCAGGTTTAACGGAGCTCAGTGCTGTGGCCCCGACGGACGTATAGTCAATGTCGAGTAGAGAACTAGAAATTGTCGGTGGTTGAAAGACTTCCTTTCTTCCCGCGCACTATATTTAATCATAGTGTTGTCATGGAGCGATATTAATCGGGATCTCAATGCGCTCAAGAGTGTGTACACGCAGAAGGAACAGAGTATATAGATACAATTTAATCAGCATGAAACACTAACAAGCATTCGAGGTGAGTGGTTGAAAAGAACTGTCTGCTCTCTCGTCCAGGTGCTACATTTTTATTAATGTATCTTGAGACTCAGTCATAAGTAATTAGTTGCAAGTGTTCTTCAGAGCGGCTATCATTAGATGCCTCGTTGGGGCCATCCTGTAGACAAGTAGAAAATTCCAACATGTCCCAGCGATCGTCAAAGTCTCAAAGATGTGTGAGTCGACGTTGACAAGACAAGCTCCTTTACCAGTGCACTTCACATTTTTAAATTGGAGTGGCGATCCGGCAGTCTATCGGGCTCATCTGTAGGTCCTCAAATACATGGATGTATCAATGTTCCAATGAAACATAAAAATGTGGATTGAAACACACTTCTATTTTTTCTTTATCCCGGCACTTTTTAATCTGGGGAAATGCGCCATGCAGGTTTGCGGCTACTCTGGCATGTCTGTGGCCACAAGAACATGGTATATGTCAAGCTGTCCCCGTTCAATCTGACAATGGGCTTGAAAGACCCTTTTATCCGGCACTTTGTTAAATCTGGGTCATGCTAGGTTCGGCGCGCTGAGCTCATGACCGTGGCCAGGACACAAGGGTCTATTAGGCTACACAAATTATAATTCTCACGAGTCTGGACTAATCATAAAAGCGGGATGGTTGAGAAGAACTAACACGTTTCTTTCTACTGCACATTTTTTTAGAATTTGCGAGGTCCGCAGTTCGGGGGATCAGTCTGTAGCCCAGGACAGGTACATTGCTCAATGTCCATGTAGAATCTAAAGACATGAGGTGGTAACTATGAAAGCATCTCTTTTCATCTCTAAATCTTCTCTATCCGACACTTTATCTTTAAACTGGTGGCGATAGGTCTTAATAGACCTGCAGCAGTACACCCATACAAGAAAGGCCCAGATTGTGTCAGGCGCTGCGTGCTGAGGGTGCCGGCAGTGAGCGAGGTTTCTAAAAATCTATTATATACACTAAACTTTATGCGAGCTATACCAAAATAATTGTATAATAAACGAACTAAACATATCCCCTACTTTCCGACTCTGCGACATGCAAAAAATTCTCTTATCTTACAACAAATCGCTGTAAAACGAATTTCTACTACTGAACACATTAGATAAAATATAGCACTCTCTCTATTTGAGAGGAGCAGAGCCGTCAGCACGTCCGTAAGGAGCAGCTACCGGGAAATCAGCCCTATATTTGCTTATAGTTATTTCATTAAAAGAAAAATAACAGTCAGGTAATTCAAAACAATTCTGCGAGCTCTCAATTGCATATAGCGAAAACTATACCAAACCAAGTTAGAGGAGAGAGATCTCTTAGTAAAACAAATAGGACCAAACCTCATATCTATGTAGCATCTACTAGTAACCTTGAGCGAGCTGATATATATGAATCTATGATAAAAATACTCGTGAGCGGGATTTTCAAAAATTTAAGTTTTCTATATAATATCGAGGCAAGTAATTCCTGTAACAGGTAGCTCTAACATAATATGCGCTTGAGTCTTAAAAGAGCGACCTACATATCGAGAGAACCTGCGTCCTTTGTGCTATCTATTCAGACGAGCCTCTACAAGAGTTCAATACAGACTAAGAAAACAAGAGAACGTGGTGTGAAGTAAATCAAAAAAAGATAGCTGAACTTAGCCTCTTATCTACCTATATGTCGCTTACTTATTTCTCTCTTCTATTATATCCGTCTGATAAGAGGAGCGATCAATACATGTCTTAGTATAGTATATCTGCGAGTAAGACAAGCTACATTTTTGACAATCAGTGGTACAAACCCACAATTTGTGACTAAGAGGACCTAAGAGATGTACAACGCTCCACAGATTAAGAGAAGTTCCTATACAAGAGCGCTAGATTCGAACTAAAACAAATAGAGCGCGATCGAGACGCTAAGATTAGACAAATTAGCGACCAGTAATACAAGTTCCTTATTATTAATACTGAAGAAAGATGAGAGCGAGCTATTCCAACTTCATAGATTCGTACCGGTGGAATGATAGCATAAGTTCGGTCCTTATTGATCACATTGTCTGCGAAAAATACTCATTAATGGCAGAGAGAGATCGTATTTCCATTGCTGTGAAGAGATGATTAGAATGAAGAATATGAACTCCATAATGGACTTAGTTGAGCAAGTATTTTTATGTACACATCGGAGGGAATCATATTGCAGAGAGTAGAGTATGACAAGTATATGGAGATAAACACAATAGTTGGACTCACCAACGTACAGTGATGTGCTATCAATATGTAGTTATTTTAAATTAGAGAAAAGGAGTGTGGACCTTATTACTACTAGCTACGCTATGTTTCTACACAGAAATTATGAGACGTCAGTTAGATAATGGTAGATTTTGTAAAGATGTATTTTTGTGGGTTGTTCTCATGAGATGTTTTAGGCACAACGAGTTATCGTGGTGCACTTTGATTCGAGGGAGTACCACAATATAATTGAAGCACTAGTAGAGATTATTCTACACAAAAAGATAATGGCGGTCAGTTAGTAGTGAGGTCAGGTCTGTTTGTTTTCTATTTATTATTAAGAGAGGATGAAAATTGTCTATTATTCTCGAAATAGTTTATATTATTTTATTGTGGTTGGTGGATAACTTGTAGGTGTGTATAATTGAATATGGTTTGAAAAAATACTATCAAAATATAAATTTGAAGTATGTGTGTTTTTTTAGTAAAGAGTGTAGGAGCATGTAAATGTTGTTGGACATGTTATGTTTGGTTAAGGATGATGGTGGTGTGATAAGAAAATTTTAGAATGGAATGTCACATAGTAGTGATGACCTTGACAGTTAATAGATTACGTTAAAAGTAGTAGTATGTAGTAGAGTTTGGTTTGGAGAAGAAGTTTAGAATAAATGGAAGATATCAGATTTGTCATTAGAAATATAGGAGTTTGAGAGTTACAATAAAAATTTAGATGTTTTGTATCATATTTATGATTTATGTTTATAAGTACGGAATCTTGTTTTGTATGAGGATGGAGGTATAGTCTGGTAATGGTGGTGAGATCATTTTATTGGGGGAGATTCAACTAAGGGGTTGTTTGTAAAATGAGATTATATGAGGGTAACTAGGGGAGGGGGGATGGGTTAGATGGGTCTTACAGAATTTATTTGATATGGGGGGGTAGGGGGTGGAAAGATAAGTAGTGGTTGAAAAGATTTATTACTATCTTATTGATTAGTAGTGAAATGAATATTTGTTATATGTAGTGTACATTATTAACAGTGTTTTTAGGTTTTGTTTTGTAAAATTAGTATAGGTGCTTACCAGAATTTTAATTAGGAATGCAATTACTCCAAAGTAGTATAGGCATGGTATAACTTTAATATTGTTTTTGATTGATAGGTGGACCTGGGTAATGGATTGTGGTAATGGGTCTAGTTAGAGGGAGAACCAGTTCGAGTGATGTCTATTTTCGAATGAAGATTAAATTATAGAGAGTATAAAATTATTTTTTATGTAATTATGGTATGTTGTTAAATGTGTGTTAAATTTTGTAATGATAATAATTAATAATCATAAAGAATGAAGAGCTGCACAGTGATAACTCCATAAAATAAGACGATCATTGCATATTATTTTCTGGATTCACAGCTAAGCAATTGTTAAATTAAAATACAGCTTGTACACATAAAAGTGTGGAATAAATTAGGTTTTTATATATACAGAGATGATTCATAGAAGGCGCCAGGTGGGTGACTTGCATTAGAGTCTGGAGGAGAACACAAAGTTACTGCGCGCAACAAAGCCTCGGTTGTGCAATAGAGTAATCAGCTGACTATAAGTGCGAACATTAGAGTCGTGAACGCCTGTGAGATCCAGAAAATAAGTTGCTGCAGTGATAAGGTGCAATCCGTCAGCTAGGCAAAGAAGTCCCCTAAACAGCCTGGTCCATGCCCAAAACTCACTCAACGCCTAATTAGGAGCTGGCGGAGATTATATAGAGAGCAGCAGACCTTGGTTTTCAAACTCCTACTCGAGATATCTGTTTCAGACCAGCTCAGACAGGGCGTAGTAAACACCACCAAGATTGGTGTGCAGCCTAGCAGCAAAATTCACACAACATATGCCGCGAGCTATGAGGGAAGGTGTGAACAAGCGTTACTCGACTCAGAGGCTAGACCCCCATAAGGCTTTTTCCTGTATTAGAGGACCGAAATCCCAACATAACACCTAGAAATGAGACTGCTCAGCCTAGACCAATCATAAGTTGCACAGGGCATGTCCTCATGGGTAGAGAGGGACCCACCATGGGCGAGAGCCGTACCAGTCATAGCCAGCAAGACTAGATACTACGAGATTTACATAGAAAAAGCTCAATATCTGCAAAAACACTAGTAGACTTAGAGAGGTAATCAAGCAACTCCTTTCAGACAAACTGATCGTCTATTATTTACCTGTCCACCCCCATACATCTGAGACACGAATGCATTCTTATTCGTTAACGAATAAAAACCCCTTTAATGTGAGCTTTTTTTGAGTCACATCCTTTTTTGTATTTGAGTGAACTGTATTTTCTTACTAGGTCCAAATGCGTTCCTGGACAGGAAGACCAGCCTGACTTCCATATTTTTAATGTCATTGAGCTTGGCAGGAGCAATGCGGGTTGTCACCCTCATTGAGTTTATGGTATATCAGGCTCTCCCATAACCAATTCTTCCACCAATTCAGACGAGAGCGTATAAGTAAGTCCTGGTATTAATTCTATTACTTCTAGGTTCCAAGAGCTAGACCTCTGGGATGTAGATACCTATCCCCTCCAAGCAAAAAAAACAGCTTAATGGCGCTTTCCAAACCTCCATCTTTGATACTGGGGATCAGTGGTTCTTTGGTCATAGGCCAGCATTTCTCTTACACCTCCAAAACCAACAGTAGTGAGCAATGCTTGAAGCGTTACATGCCAAAGAGACTCAGCGTTTTTGTCTCATCTGAAACCAAACAGCACCTTGTCCTCCAAATCCCTCCAACAATCATCCACGGTGTTTGTTTGGCAACACACACTCATGATGCGGCCCTGCACATCGGTTACCTTTTCTCTTTTTGAATCAGGGTGATCATTGCTGCACTGCAGGCTTTAAACCATTACGGTGTAAATGTGTTAACCGAATTGGTTTTCTGTGACCTTGGTCCCACTGCCTGAGATCCCCGTGTAGTTATTTAGGCTGAATCTCTCACCTTCCTCATGATCAAGGAAACCTCATGAGGTGACATATGTTTTCAATGTTTGCCTCCAGGAAGATTGATGAGTCACATATAGACAGTTCATTTATGATGAGCTAAATTTCTTTCCTATTTGACATTACCATATAGCACCTAACAGTTTGTCTCCTTCCATCCCGGCATCTTACAGTGTGGTTTTGTACCATTCCAGCTTTGTGGCAGATATATATGATCTCATTCCCATGACATTCTTAGAAAGCTCTTTGTCTTGCGCCCATGTTGTTAGAGGTTACGAGTCTGACTGATTTAGTTGAGTCATGGACAGGAGTCTTTTATAAAGGTGACTATTTTTAAAACAGCTGTCCTTTTAAAGCAGTAACGAGTTGGTTAGGAGCGCCTAACTGGTCTGTAGGAGCCAGAACTCTTAATGGTTGGTAAGGGATCAGCTACTTATTTCTCTCAGTAAAATTCAAATAAATTTATATAATTTATACAATGTGATTTTCTGTATTTTATTTTGTATATTCTATTTCTCAATGTTAAATTAACCTGCACTTAAAATTATATAATGTTAAGGTCTTTGACAGAGGGCAAACTTAGAAAATCTGCAAGTGATCAAATAATAATTTACTTCACTATACCAGTTGTACACAGGCGCTCGGTGATAAGTGATTACAGTGCAGTTACATCCAGTGACTCACAAGTGACATCTTCTCAGTCATCTTCTCTTTTACTTTTCTTTCCCCATCCGGTGCAGACCATCACAATGTTTTATCCCAGTCACAACTCATCTCTGGAGATTTACCACACAAATGTTAGACTTCTCTCTTTTCCAGTACTTCCCTACCAATTCCCACCTTTGTGCAAACTTCCTATCCATAGCACCCCGAATAGTAATAATCACCCAACACCGTAACTGAACCCAAAACAGTGAAAATGCCCCCAAACGATTTTAAGGCCCCCATTTGTGCCATTAGTAGGAAGGAACACAGCTCATTTAGTAGGTATACACTCCTTTTAGGTAGGTTTGACTCTGAACATTAGTTACGAGCTACAATAAGTGGGAAGGACTCCTTCCTATAGAGTAGCAAGTTCCCTCCTTTGGTTATCGGTTCCCTTAGTCCATTACTGTAGAGCAAGGTTTCCCCCAGTTAAATGGTTGGTATACTAGGAGGTCCAGCAGTAGGTAGCTAGGTAGGTACATAGGCTCCCCAGTAGGTAGGTAGGTATATAGGGCCACCCAGTAGGTAAGTACATAGGCTCCCCAGGAGGTAGGTATATAGGACCACCCTAGTATGTAGATAAGTATAAAGGGTACCTTCTAGTAGGTAGGTAAAATGGGCCCTCTTTAATAGGAGGTAGATATATAGGGCCCCCTTTAGTAGTTAGGTATACAGACTCCCTCTAATGAAAACAAAAAAAATACTAGGAGGTAGATATATAGGACCCCCTTTAGTAGTTAGGTATACAGACTCCCTCTAATGAAAACAAAAAAAATACCTCTTCCCCATTTCCCCAACAAACACCTCTCTTTGAATCCGGAGCGGGTGACGTGACTTCATCTCTCCACCTGCTCTGAGATGGCACTTCCACTAAGTCACTCCTCCAACGTCTACAGACCAACGTACGATTGGCTTATGGTCTAGTACAGGCACCAGAACCAGAGGGGCAATGATATCATCACATTGTGCCACCTGCGCCATATCATCTAGAGGGCTCAACGGCCGGGATATATTCTAAACACTGATTCAGGCGTAGTTGCTATCGACATAGACCCATGATCGCAGCTTTGTAGTGAGGGTGGGCTGTGGGTTCCCCCTGGTTCATTGATCCGGCTGCAAGCACGACTGTTGCGGGCCCTGTAGCTACCCCGTTGTACGTTCTTTTAACCAATATGTTCTTTCCCCTGACAGAGTGTCATGTTTCTCTCAGTAATAAGATTTTATACACTTATGCACTCTTTATTGAGTAATATAAAGTGCTGTGTAATCTGCTTTTTAAATGAAAGATAACAAAATAATCAATACTGGCTGCTAAACTGCAATGATAATGGAGTAATTTACACTAAGTACAGTGCATTATATAGCAAGACTGCACTGATGTATTACCATTACATTACTGCACTTTGTTTCATTTCTCATTCTGTTTTTAAGAAAAGCAGACATGGTGTGAAACAAGATTCAGTGAAGTATCATTAAATATAATTTTTCCATAGCCTGTCACTCATCAAGTATCAGCAGCAGCATATTATTATAACATATATAAGAGGGATTTATTATAGTGCAGGACTTACAACATCAAGATCATCTTAGCTTAAAAGATCAATGCTGTACTCACAATCAATAGCTGTAATTTAAGGCAAAAACAAAATGAAAACCTAACGCTAAGCTCAATGTTGAGGAAACCTCCAATAGCTTATCGCACCACACATAAAATACCGCTTTACTCAAAATAATAAGGAACATTGTTGTGTATTACTCTGCTGCCTGACTGGACTCTCTGCAACAGTATTGTGGGGCGCAGACGGGTTGTTATAGCAGTTAAAGGGCCTATTACCTGCTTTCATGGCTGCCATATTACTACTTCTATTATACACTTCCAATAAAAAAAATCTAAATTTGATATTGCCATAATTGTAGTGACCGACCAAAAACGTTATGTTATTTATACAGAGATCACTTCTGGCCCCATTTGCATTAAAGATAAGGTGCTGAGTGCTGTATCCGGGCCTTCCTACAAAGGGAACCAAAAAAATGGCAAATCAGAGAGAAATAACCACATCAAAGTGTTTATTGCGTTTGATAAATATTCTCATCAGGGTTTTCAAGACAAAGTACCAATGTTTCAGACAGTCTAAAGTCAAAGAAGCGCATGATGAAACAATCATGTTATCGCATTTTTAGGACTATAAGCACTTCCCCCCCCAAAAAAAAATTTGGGGGTGTGTCTTATAGTCCGGATGTAGCACATTCGAAGGGTCAGGTGTGAATACAGTGGCTTGGTTACCGTACCCTCATGGTGTGGTGGTGTCCCAGGGTTGGAGTGGGGTTGCAGGAGGCTCAGTGGGGTGCGATGCTGCGGTGCTCTGTAGAGACAGAGTGCAAAGGAGGCAGGAGCGCTGCAGAGGAGCAGGAAGCTGGTGGGAACATTTAAACTTGAAAGGTTTCACAGGAGGCTCTGTGGGGTGCGATGCTGCGATGATCAATGGAGACAGAGCCTAAGCGAGGCAGGAGCGCTGTGGAAGAGCAGGAATCTAGCAGGAACGTTTGAACTTTAAAAGGAACTGCCAAAAACAGACTGACAGTCCTTCACGCAGCTATAACCCCATGGCTGCATAGTAAAAGAGAGGGTACTCTGAGGTGATGTACATACAGACAGCGCAGGCATGTCAGGAGAAGAGAGCCTGCTCTCAACAAGGTAACCATGAAGAACCGCTATCCACTATTACTAATCTCAAAGCTCTTTCATGGGCCAAGGTCTTCATGAAATTAAACTTGTGAGGAGCCTATAATTCCATTCAAATATGTGAGGATGATGAATGGAAGGCCACATTCAATACCCAGAACGGTCACTTCAAGTATCCTGTGATGCCCTTTGGCCTAGGCAATGCTCCTGCCGTCTGTTAAGAATTTGTTACCAGGATCTTCAGAGATCTCTCGTATTCTTTTGTCATCTACTCCACTAGACCACCTTCATGGTGCTACAGATTTATGAACAGATGCGGTCTTGCTATGCACACCACACTAGAACTGCACAAAAATGCCTATAGAATATGAATCCAAGATTGTGTCTTTTCACAAATTTGTACTGGATGCAAGAAAGAAAATTAGATTTGAAATTAGCCAAATTGGGAACATGGATGAGGTCCTGTTAACCTTTGATGTTCCATCAAACAGGACTGTTGATGTGAAAGGTGCCAAAACCATAACCATGAAAACCTCAGGGCATATGAAAACCCATTACATGGTAGTATTGTCCTGCTGTGCAGATGGCAGCAAGCTGCCACCAATGCTGATTTTTAAGAGAATATTCCAAAAGAGGCAACCTCAAGAGGAGTTATTGTGCATGTTCATGACAAAAGATGGATGAAAATGGCATGAAGATATGGATAGAAAAAGTGTAGTCCAAACGTATTGGAGGGCTTCTGAAAAGACCTGCTCTATTAGTGCTTCACCAGTTTAGGGCACATATCACTGAAGCCACAAAAGAGACTGAAAGAAGAGAAAACCCATATAACCACAATTCCTGGGAGGATTACCAGCTAGTTACAACATCTGTACATTTCCATTAACAAACCATTTAAGGTTTTTATGAAAGAAGAGTTGAACAAATGGATGACTGCTGGAAATCATGATCTGATGCCAACTGGATGAATGAAAAGGCCCACTATCACCAAAGTTTGTGAGCGGATGAAAACCGGCTGGCTGCTTGCAGATATCTCCGGACATCAGTCCTGTCTCTTCTATAGCACCTACTTGGCCATCTATTTACTGTGACCTTACTACTGCCACATTACCTCCTCCAGTCAGCCATGCCATAAACCTGTTAACTCCTCATTCACTGTCATTCTCTATACCTTATCCCATGGACTGCTCAATTTTCCATGTCACTTGATAAAGGCATATTGCCAAACTGTCGATACAACTTGACATCTATTATCTGACATTCCAAATTACTGTGTTAATGACATCTATGAGACGATTTAATCTTGTGCAGTAATCAGTTTATCTTTTTTTGTTTGATTCACTCCTTTGTATTTACCCTTAATAAAACTCTAATTTCATTATACAATACTGGTGTGCTGTTGAATTATGCTACACTGTTAATTAATTTACTAATTCCTACTGTGCTTTATTTCAGGAGGACTCCATCCTCATTGGTGTTACTGTTGTCGAAGGCAAGGAAAAAACTAGTTACAGCTATTGGAAATTAAACAAACTGCTTGGTTATGAGGGCTCAAAATAAATTGGTCACCATGGCGTTAAACAATGGATAATAGATTGCTTCTTAAGCTCATATGCAAACTGATTATTCCAGATTCTATTTTTTTTTATGAGTGTCATAGTTTCATTGTAAATGATATTCCTTGGTATGCCAAACCTTTTGTAAATTACATTTCAGTGGAAAGAAAGACGTAAATCTTATTATTCTTACAATGTATTATTCACCTCCTAGACTTTCTCCTTTTTGCTTTTTCGTTTTATAAAACTGGTTAGGCTGCTGTATCTCTTTATGATCTTAATTGCAGCCACAAAGTGAACAATGCTACTGTACTCTATTTCCTATATGGCTGTACAGCCAGACTTACAATAAAGTGATTGGATTATTATAGCCTATCAGGTATCTTTCATCCATGAAAATAATTCTGTAACATTCAAACACTCTTTTATGAAATTAATGAAAACAGAATTAAGGATAATGGGCTAAAAAAAAGTTTCCATTTCAGATTAGCCACCACCTTCTGTGCAAAACTGGAAAGGTGTTTTAGGCCGTGTTCACACGGCTTATTCCCGACGGATTTGTGAGCCGTATTGAGCTCACAAATCCGCCGTGAATAAGGGGCGGGACGCTCCCGGCCCCATAGACAATGCATTGTTTACGGCGCGTACGCGCCGTAAATACTGTGCATGTCACTTTCTCACCCCCGCGGCGGATTCGCCGAGCAGGGAGGAGCGACAGAATCCACTGTTCTCTATGAGAGCAGTGGATTACCGTAATGACAGGGACGGATTGGCGCCGTACTGCAGCGCAAATCCGGCGCGGAGTACGGTGCCAATCCGTGCCCAAATAAGTCGTGTGAACGAGGCCTTAAACTACACAGAGAAGAATAGATTATGATTGGGATGTCCTAGACTTTGCGCATTATGATAAGGAGATAATTTGACATCAAGGGTTACAAAGAGATGAGCGAGCAGTAAAAAGCTTAGTTCTATTAGACCTCAAAACTTTTTTGTGTTCAGCTTGAGGTTCTATTCGAACCACAAATAAAGTCAATGGGAGACGATGCTATGGTTAATTTTTAACCTATACAGGTGAGGAGAAGCTGTAATTACCATCACAAACAGTAAATGGGAAGGGAACAAACTTAGTGAAGAATATTTGGCTCAAAGGGCTAGGATTCACACGGCTTAACTGCGGGGCGTAATTTCGCCCCGCAATTACGCCGTGTAGACGGGGGCGGGCGGGAGCGGGGGAGTGAGCGGGGGGGCCGGCACTTCGCCGGCCCACAGACAATCACTGCTAGCGGCGCGTATACACCGCTAGAAAGTGACATGTCAATTATCTCCCCGCCCGGCGGCTTCGCCAGGCGGGGAGAGGAGACGTAATCGATAGTTCTCTATGAGAACTGTGAATTACCGTAATGAATGGGCCGTTTTCGGCCCGTAATTGGCGCACTTCGGCGCGTAATTACGGACCGAAATACGGCTCATTTTAAGCAGTGTGAACATGGCCTTAGAGTGACAGAAAAAAAATTAGAGGCTAAAATACTTAATTCCTTTCAATGGCTAACTGAAAAGATGAGGACAGCTTGCAAGCAGGGGCATAGCTATAGGAGATGCAGCAGCTGTTATGGGGCCCTGCATCCTGAGGGGGCCCAAAAGCCCCTTTGATACATAGATTTGGAGATGGTGTGTTATACAATTACTGAACCCCCAAAACTGCAAAAATGAACTTTTGAGCACTGAGTATGATTTAGCAAATTCAAGCACTCTGTATAATAAATATCCATGTATATGAGAGTTAGGCGTTATGTTAGCCTGCAAATGTCACCAAATAACAGCTTCTGGGTGTGGGAAAGATGTAGTCAGCAATACCAAACTCCCTCCCTAACTATTGCTGTCTATGGAGAGGAAAATGCTATCTAAGAGCAGTCTGTACAGTACAGAGCGTGGCGTTCACAAGGCAATACAGTGAAATATATATAACATGGTCATGTGATTTTAGCAGCCAATGAGAGCCATACACCTCACACTTCTCTGTGCTCTGCACTGATTGGATGGCCGCCAAAAGTACAGAAGGGTGAATGGATGGCTGCCAAAAGTGCAGAAAGCTGCTGAAAATGAAACTAAAAATGGAATGTCAAACTAGAACTTTACTCGAATGAACAGTAAAATGTTCGGTTCGAGTTCTAAAAATTCGAGAAGTTCTACTAGAACTTAACTTTTCCAGAACAGTTCGATCAACACTAGTTACAAAGCCATTTATCTCTTGGTGTAGTCTTGATCTTAGCTGAAAAGTAAATCAAAGTAGGGCACTCAATCTGGGAAATACAGTCAGCATACAAATATCTTGATAATGGTAAGGAACTGAAGCAAGACTATATAAAAAGCTGCTGAATATTTTATTGTTCACGGTAAATAGAATGTAGTTAAGAGGCTCTTATCTTGTTCAGTTGGCATCTGCAGCCGGCTCACAGTGAGCTAGGAGCCAATCTCAATGAATGGGGAGATGGTGACACTTGTATAGTTCTCCCCATTCCTTTATTTCCTCCCAATCCATTAATATATACTCATTATACAGTATATTATATAGTTATCACCAGCAAAACCATGTACAGTTGTTTTTTGAAAACATAATAAAAATGATTAAAAAACACAGTTGGAAATAACATGAGAGGAATAGAAATTACTGATTAATTGAAAATCAACTTTGCAACCAACATGTTAAATCAGATTGCATCCTGCTTATCTGCATTTATGTAATTTTTACTCTTTGCTGCGTACTTTAAGGGATGCTCCTATTTCATAGATTAGCTTTAAACATTTAGGCAAAGGGTAAAAAAGATTATTACTAAATAAATTGCTGTTCTGATTTTGCTTTATTTCAGAGTTACAGCAGTGTTTCTCTCCTGTTTATTTAGGTTTATTACACAAGGGGTGACGTCCCATTAAGTCTGTGCCATTTTTTTTGGTTTATTTTGCGCCAAAAAACTGTTGACGCCTTATTCTCTATATAAATGAACTGTAGTACACCAAAACTTGGCGCATTATATAGCAAGCAAGACACATTTGGATGCGCCTAAAGTAGGCGCATCAAATATGCTAGCAATGATATACTGTGCGGCTATAATTTACTATGCGCCTATATTGGGCGCATCAATTATACTATGTAAGGTAGACCAGACACCAGATTTTTGACAGGTTCATTCATTCAGAGGCACTATACACTCATTTAATGCACCTTAAAACGTGTGTGGCGGCGCCTCTTTTCTGATATGTCACCCAAGGTGTTTTGCTGGTACGTTAAACGTATAGGTTTGGTTGGTACATAACAATATCTAAACCCATAGCTTGATGTATTCTACAATGGTAGATACAATGGTGGAGAGTTTTGTCTCACTTTGGCATAGCTTGCGTTTGGATACTGTTTTTGAGACACATACAAAAGCATAGTCTACCACGCTTTTGTGTCCTGCAGAAAAAGACATACATTTGCATTTTTTTTTTTCACATTGAAGTCTATGATTTATGTATGCAAATGTAAATGTATACATTTGCATACATTTAACACATACGCTTTCACTTTTTTTATTTACATCATGATTTTACTGACAACGAATCCAAATGATTAAGATACGATACATTTTCTCAGTACATAAACGGAAGGAAACGTATACGAACATATGCCACATGTTTTAAATAAGGGTGACATAATAATGTAATAACATGATAGTGGTCTGTGTATACAAATCTTTATACAGTAATAGTATAGGGGTATTATTCAGTCACTTTGTATTGGTAATTTGTGTTTGTCTTCTGGCAGTATAATCAGGTCCTTAGTAGAGATGAGCAAACAGTAAAATGTTTGAGTCAAACTTCGAACAGTAGCGGTGTTCGGTTCGAGGTTCAATTCGAACACGAACTCAAACTTGAACCTCATTAAAGTCAATGGTAGAAGATGTTCGGGTTAATGGCACATGGTACTGGCAAGTGCCCCATTTCACTTTTTGCACCAGGGTCCAAGAATTTCAAGTTATGCCTTTGCTTGCAAGATTTGTGCATGTGATATATGTGGTGGCAGCAAGAACATCCCAACGGGGAACATGAAGGTTCAACTGGCAGGGATGTAGTTATAGGGGGTGCAGGGAAGTACGGGTTGTACTCCTGTCAGGGGCCCTAATCAAAAAAGGGCCCACTGATATGTTAAAAAATAGGAACTAGTAATGGGTGGGGGCCCCATTTGATTTGGCTGTATGGGGCCCTGAGTTGGTTAATTGATGGCTGATGGCAGCTCTGGTAACTGGGGGGCCCCATTTCACTTTTTGCACCAGGTGGAGGCATTCAAACAAATAAAGATTTGGAGGGCTACAAGGAGGAGGAGTAAGAGGTGTATGCAGTGCAAATCAATGTCATACAGGTGTATATTTCAAAATAAATTCAGCCGTAAGACTCAATTTGTAGAAGCAGAAGGCACATGAACTATAGGCATGAGATGTAGTGTAGTTTAAATGTGTATTTCACATTTTTAAGTAGACGTGCTAGTTTACTAGTCGGTAAGCGGGGCAACAAAATGGTCAGAGAACCACGCTTGATTCATTTTTATAAATGTCAAATGATCCACATTGTCAGGGGAAAGATGGATATGTTTGTCAGTTATCACCCCGCCAGCTTTGCTGAATGTGCGTTCAGAGATAACGCTGGCTGCTGGGCAGGATAAAACTTCTATGGCGTTTTGAGCAAGCTCGGGTCATTCATCCAGTTTGGGCACCCAGACGTTGAATGGGTGCAGACTAAGTCCAAAAACATTGATGTTGAGCCGCAGGTAGTCATGGACCATGGTCTTAAGGTGGTCTCTGTGTGTCTGAATGCTATCCTGCCTTACAGGCGTGGCTGTGGAGTCGGCAAGCCGAAGCCCTGACTCCGACTCCTCAATTTCCCAAACCTCCGACTCCGACTCCTGACTCTGACTCTGACTCCGACTTCTGACTCCCTCATACATGGCACATGTTTAAGTGATAACTTTACTGTAGTAAAATGGTAACATCAGGCTTTTTATCCCCTTATGATACAATAGTCAAGCTATTTAGGTAGAACAGACACTAAAAAGCAAAAGGGTAACAATGTATTGATCTTTTGAACACTTGTGGGTAGAGTTGAAGAAAAAGCTGTATTTGTATCCAAGTCCAGTCTGCACCAACACTGGGAATGTGTAGAAGAGACCTGGGATCAGATTTTGGTCAAGATTTGCTTGAATCTGATCCAGAGCACAGAAGGATTCAGGCAGAGCTGAAAACCAAAGGTGGATTTCCCAAATACTAACAAAATAATAAAAATTAACATTTTGATTTTTAGGAGCATAACAGCAACAATGCAGTTATAGGAAAGAATCTGCAGAACTAAGCAGATGCTAAATACTTGCAAGTCAAATTTATGTATAAGATATAAGATGACTGTATATAAAATTACAGTCGCCTCATGTACAAAGCTGTAATGGATAGAGAGATATGGAGCCTGAAAGTCACAAGTTCAAAACAATGTTACCATTTTGCTTGTCAGTGTAAAATATATTTATTGGATATTAATTTAGGACACAAAAAAAATGTAAATATGCAAAACCCTGCAGGGACATTTGTGGAGTCTCTGAATTTGTTCTGAGAAATAGTATTGCCTCCATCAGATCCTGCATACATGACCTCACATCTGATCTCATTATTTCCAGGCTAGAGAACGGCCTCTCTACACTAACTTGGGTTGGGGGTAAAGCGGTGGCCACAGGGGCAACATCTAACAATGTTGGGGTATAAAGGAATTGCCTCAGCCACAGTCAGTGTTGATGAATGGTTAAACTCTTCTACTTCTTTGAAAACAGGTGAAAAATTTTGCTGAAATCCGTTTGCCATGGGAGTAAAATCTATTCCCCTGGGGCAGCACTTTTGCCTGCTCCATGTCATCAGTTCCACTCCTCATGTGATGAGGCTGAAGATATGGGAGCAGTAGCAGTGGCCGGACTCGATTCCTCTTGCTCTTTGCATCGCATCGAACAAACTGGACCTACTTATTATATATTTTGGGAGTCGGAGTCGGTCCATTTTATGATGACTCCGACTCCTGCAAAATAGCCACCGACTCTGACCCCCGACTCCGACTCCACAGCCCTGCTTGCAGGCGTTGGTAAGGTGGTAGAAATCGATTGCCAAATGTCACCCAGTAGGGTTTTGCCACACTGCCTGCTGTTGCTGTGGCTAATTGCCATTCTACTGCTGCGTTGCTGACGTTGTTCCACCGTGACATTAGAATGTGAAGATGCAAAAGATCTCCTCCTCCTTCTGTAATCTGTGCCACCCTCTTACCACTGAAGGGCAATCGGTACCGGTGGTGTCCACCTCCGTCTCCTCCTCCTTCTCCACTTCCTCATCTTGACCATCACCAGAGCCCTGGCCAGCCTCATGCACTCTACTCTGTGAGCTGAACTGCCATCCTGTGCCCGCCCTTGACCTAGAACCACCGCCTAAAGAAGAACTACAATTGCGAAACAGTTGGGCCTTCTACATCCTCCGGCGAGTAAGGCCCTGTGTCGTCCTCCTCCCTCACTGCTGGGACCTGCTGCTGCTTGTTCCAGTAAAAATATAAGCAGAATGGTCATGCTGATAACTGATCATTTTGGTGGCCTCTTCAAAACTGTCAAAGATGGTGCAGAGATCCTTCATCTGCCTCCACTCTCTATGGGTCATCACACCGAGGTCCGCACCACTGCTAGTCAGGCCATGCGACATTTCATACTGCATAATGGCACTATGCTGCTGCCACAATCTTTGGAGCATGTGGAGGGTGTAATTCCAACGTGTTGCCACATCACATATCAGGCAGTTGACGGGGAGGCCCAAATCACGCTGCGACGCTGCCAGTCGTGCCGAAGCAGGGTGTGAGCTCCGGAAGTGTGAGCTAAGACCTCGAGCCTTCCTCAGCAGAAAGTCAAGACCTGGCTAGCGCTTGAGAAATTTCTGCACAACCAGGTCCATGACGTGTGCCAGGCAAGGGATGTGCGTATGTCTACCCATATTAAAGGCAGCAAGGAGATTGCTCCCGTTGTCGCCCAACACCTTGCCTGGCGCCAGGTTCTTAGCACCCAGCCACTGGTCGGTCTGAGTGCGCAGAGCCATCCACAGCTCTTGAGCTGTGTGTTGATGGTCTCAAAGACAAATTAATTTGAGAATGGCCTGTTTTCCCTTGGCATGTGATGCCTTGGATCATGCTTACTAGTTCATGTGTCTGTAGTAAGATGGACTTTGGTGCACACAGATGCAGCCAATGCGCTGGAGATCTTTTCTGCAACGTGGCGGACCAGGGCCTGGACAGTTTTTCAGGTGAAGAAATGCCTGCTCGGCATCTGAGCTTGGGAGCATGCCAGGGCCATGACATGGCGGAACCCATCTGTGTCCACCAAGTGGAAAGGCCACATTTCCAAAGCCAACAGCCTGTCAATGCCAACATTCAGGCTTTTGGCTTTGGGATGGTTGGGGTGAAAGCATTAATTATTCTCCCACACCTGGTACACAGAAGGCTGGCTGCCAGACTGGCTACTGTATGGTGTGCAGTGTACACTGGTAGAACGGAAAGGTGTAGGCTGTTTTGATGGTTCTTGGAATCGGCCGACAGTGTCTGGGACTGGGGATAGTGCTTGCTCATGCTGCTCCAGCATATTGGCAGCAGAGGACTGCTTGGGCTTGGTAGTGGTGGAGGAGGAGGCAGAAGATGTCACGGTGGTTGGAAGCCCAGGACCTATGTGGCTTTTTTACTCCAAGCGACTATTCAACAGCAATTCATGCTTTCCATGCATGTGCCTGGTCATGATTGTGGTGCTTAAACTCTTTTCATTCTTTCCTCTACTGACGTGTTGACAGCAAATCCGGCATATTACATCAGTCGGCGAATCTGAGGCTTGATCGAAAAAGGCCCAGTCTTCACAGGTCCTGGACCTCTTCAACTATGAAAACCTATTCCGGTGTTTCCGCTGCCACCACTGACTATGGCTGGTGGAGTAATGTCAGCGGACAAGTACGACCGCCCTCTCCCTTTCTGAGGCCAGACCTGCACTGACACTACCCCATCATCCTCCTCCTCCAAGGATGATACATTTGCCATGTACTGCTCAAAAGACCACGTTGGATCCGCAATGTAATCATTATCACAGGTGACTTCCTCTTCCTCACAGTCTACATCCTCACGTTGCGGGCTAGAAGCCAAAGGCACTGCGAGACATTGCTGACCGCTCGGTATTTCTGCCAACGGACCAGCTTCCTTCTCCCCCTCGATCTAGGTTATGTATGTAACCCTAAATTTACAGCACTCTATATCTGCAATGATTGCACTCAAGTTTCTCTAGGTTTTGATTATTATTTATTTAAAAGTGCCATTAATTCCAATCTCTTATCTCATCAGTGATTGGGCATCAGAGCAGACAAAATCATCCTCTTTGGCCTCTTGATCTTCTGAAATGCCTTCTGACTCGAACCGCTTTGTGAAAATAAAAAAGTTTTTGGACAAGTTTGGACAGGAAAAGATATAGTTTTCACTGACACCCTTTTTGAAACATGTGATTTACATAGCAATGCATTAATTTGTATATGTTTATCGTTGTTTACTTTTCTACTCCAAAACGTATCAAAGCGTAACATTGAAAAAACTCAGCGTGAACTCAGTATGTTCACAAAATTTATAGCCATCATATAAAGAGGAGTGGCTGTACGCAGCAACTTTATGCCTGATGGTTGAAGTATGCGCTGGCCAGCATGTACTTCAAACAGCACTTTGGCCTGCCCCCTATCTACTTTCACTTTCCCCGTCGCGTAAACACAGGCAACAATTGACATGTCTCTTCTTTCTGTGGACACACAGTATGCCGGGGAAAACGGCAGGTGATCAAAGCTATGATTTTACCATATTTACGGGTCATACTTCAATTATGCCCTGAAGTCTCTTAGAAAAACGTAAACCCTTCATATCAGAGAGAAGCCTTGTGACATCCTCTCAGATCTAAAGATCCAATATCTGTATTTACATCAAACATCAGTAACTAAGCAGCTAACAATGTGTTTTGGCAACATGTATGTTTTTTTTCTCTGAAGAAGGGAGCTAGTTCTCTCGAAAGCTCACCATCAAATATACTCAGTTAGCCTCTAAAAGGTATCGCCTGATTTCTTCACTCTTCTACTACTTTCTATGGCTAACACGGTACAACATTATACTACTAGAAGCTTTCTCTCATGACAGATACAGCTCTACTAGCTCTCATTTATAGCCAGACATCCTGCTTGGACAGTGTTATTTTTTTTCATCACCAATGACCCTCTAACATGCACAGCTAGGAATAGGAGCTAGTCGCGCTGAAATGTCCGTTACTGCTGTACAACCACCCACAGCCTACACAGGAAGTATGAGCCTAAAGAGGCTGTAAAGAGTGATAATTTTGCTGGAATAAAAAAACCTTAGGTTCACCTTTGTCTTCACCTCCATACCACCAAAGCCGCTGTCCACCATTTACTCCAGTCTTCCGTTTACTTCCTGTTTCCTGTCTCTTTCTGGTCAGGCTGTGGGTAGTTCTATAGCATTAATTTGCATATTAGCTCTATATTTACAGCTCTTCTATTGCACTGACATGAGAGCAGTAGATGTTATCTATGAGCTCTGAAGCGCTCTGCTCTGAACCAAACATAAAAGTAATTAGTCTCTTTTGTTTGTTAGAGATAACACACTCTGTTCTCAAGCTGGCGTTCCTGTGTGCCAACCTGTGCTGATGTCACTACATGATCTCAGATAATTCAGTTGAAGAGAGAGCAGGCGAGAGCAGGTCAGTAACCAGCAGGCTCCTTTCTACATCTGTACCAGTTGTTTGTCATTTAGGGCCACATGTATTAAAACTGTATTGGTCTAAGACTTTCTTTGTTGCCCATAGCAACAAATCAGAGTTCCCCCTACAATTAATCTAGTGCTCTGAAAGAATTAAATGGGCTCTCTGATTGGTTGCTATGGGCAACAAAGAAAGTCTTAGACCAAGACCGTTTTCATACATGTCCCCCTTAATGTCTCCATTGTTCTTTGTCTCGATCTATGTTATGTATATAACCCTAAATTTACAGCACTCTGAAATCAATGGCACTTTTAAATAAATAATAATCACAACTGAGAGAAACTTGAGTGCACTCATTGCAGATACAATCTCTTATCTCATTAACAAAACAAAATAAACAAAGCAATATATTTGAAACAAGTCTTCATTTACCATTCCCTATATGTTGAAAGCTAATTATTTCCAATTTATTTCCAACTTGCAATAGTGAGATAATGTTGGAAATGGAGTTTTAAAAGTAGCCAGCCTCTACCATATTTTTCAGGCTTCACTGACTACTAAGAGGAAGTTATTAAGAGTTACAAAAGACATATTGAAATTTCCATTTTTTAAGAAATTTAATTTTGCTACATTACACCTTATTTCTCTCCAACAATACTTATTTTTATCTGACACGGTCTATCTCTATGGGATTCTGTGCTTTAGACCCTCACTGTACAATAGGTTATTGACTCCAACTGAATTGTAGTTCTAGTTTAAAGAGGACCTATAACCACCACCTGCCAAAATTGACATTAGATAAAATAATAAGTATTTTCTCAAATCATACATCATAAGCAAATCAAATTATTTCCCTCAGTATTACAAGGACAAAGGCTTTACTTTCATTTTTGTTAGAGAGAGGTGAAATTTCTTCTACCAACTGTGCAGAAGGAGTAGATTCTATTGACCATTTGTATGATAAATGGAGAACTTCGCAGAGATCTTGGTAAGTCGCCATAGTGGTTGGTCCATGAAATACACTAGGAAAGAAAGGATTCACCACTTTTTCTATTAAATTCACTTTCATTTTTATAGACAATTGCAACTTATCAGCCAGGTAAATATTTCATTTTATATTAAGCAGTGCAGCTAAAGGAGGTGGACACAAATACTTGTAAAAGGTTAATCTGCCAGAGGAGAACATAGTTACTTACAAAGGGTTAGCCTACTGTGACATTTTCTGTGGTCAATGAGGATCCGACACCGTAGATGTTGGGTAGTTGTGGTACTCTGGACCATTGTGAACGTAGATGGCATAGGTAGAAACCATGCCAGGGAGCCGAGTCTAAGAGGCCTTTGGTCTTCACCAGAACCCATCTCAAGGTCCAATAGACTTAGCTGGTGGGTACCTCAAGGTTACTACCCCTGACATGGCTACTCATGGTGACAGTCGAAGTGCAGGATGGAGGACACCGAGGACAGGCAGAGGTGATAGATCACCGCAGGTATAGCCGTAGGCAGGTAGCAGAGTCCCAGGCAGGTAACGGACTGGTACAATGGCAGATAACGGCAGGAATACGTAGGCAGGGGCATTGTTAGGGTCCCAAAACATCCGGGGCTTGGGCCCTTAAGTTTTTCTGGGTAGGGCTGGGTGCACACGTCATTTTTCAAGCCACATTGTGAGCTGCGGATGTGTTTTTACAGAGAAAAACCTTCTGTTCCCGTCACTAATTTTCTGCACATTCCACATAGATCCCGTCCATCTCCTCAGCAGTTGCTGTACAATGAAAATCAGCCTTGACAAATCTGCTTTTTCCAAACCTCTCACCTATGTATGACAGTGCAATACCTTATAAACAACAGTCACCAAATAATACACCTATACATGGAGCAAATAGACCATGCAAATAAATGTTACTAAAAACACTCCTACAAAACCAAGATCCCAAACTATTAATACTTAAGGATCAAATAATCCTGCCAGACCCTGACCGAACGCAACCCCCACATGTGACATCACCACCGCCACATATCACCACCACCACATATACCACTGCCATACAGTGACCATATAGTGGTAGACACTAGTTGTCTGTAGGCTCAGCAGAAATATAAGTGATTACACTGCAGTTACAATTGGTGACTTACAGGAGATGTCTCTGAAGAGTTGTTCTATTTCTCTTCTTCTCCATCTGTTCCAGACGCCATGACGACTTCTACCGTCCACAACTCTTCACTGAAAAATTTACAAAACAAACATCTTAGACTCCTCCTCCTCCATCTCTATACAAACTCCCCATCTATAGTGCCCCAAATGGTAATAATTACCCCCTTGTAGGTAAATATTTGCCCCCTGTAGCCAGGTAGTAGCCCACTTTAGCCAAGTAGTTTCCCCCTCTAGCCAGGTTAATAGCCCCTCTAGCCAGGTTTCTGCCCCCTTTAGGCAGTAATATGCCCCCTGTAGCCAGGTTACTGCCTCCTGTAGGCAGTAATATGCCCCCTGTAGCCAGATTATTAGCCCCCTTAGCCAGTAATATGCCTCATTTAGCCAGGTTACTGTCCCCTTAGCCAGGTTATATGCCCCCTCAGCCAGTAATATGCCCCCTCAGCCAATAATATGCCCCCTCAGCCAATAATATGCCCCTTCAGCCAATAATATGCCCCCTCAGCCAGTAATATGCCCCCTCAGCCAGTAATATGCCTCCTCAGCCAATAATATGCCTCCTCAGCCAGTAATATGCCTCCTCAGCCAGTAATATGCCCCCTCAGTCATTTATATGCCCCCTCAGCCATTATATGCCCCCTCAGCCAGTAATATGCCCTCTCAGCCAGTAATATGCCCCCTCAGCCTGTTATATGCCCCCTCAGCCAGTAATATGCCCCCTCAGCCAGCAATATGCCCCCTCAGCCAGCAATATGCCCCCTCAGCCATTTATATGCCCTCTCAGCCAATCATATGCCCCCCTCAGTGTGAGCCTCACCAGCCCTGTCCCAGCCCTGCCCTGTCCCAGTCCTGCCCCAGCCCCAGTCCTGCCCCAATCCTGCCCCAGCCCGAGTCCCTAATTCCTAAATGGCCGCCGGGCGCCGGCTGCTCTGCTATGCTCTGCGCGGGGAGGACAAGGAGGAGGAGGAGCATGCAGGCGCCGGTGCCCTGGGCTACGCTACGCTGCTCCCCCCATCCCTGCGTAGTGCATACAGTAAGCCAGCGGCAGCCGCAGCAGACTACATTGCTAAGCGCTGCCGGCAGCCGCACTGAGTAGTGGCGCGGCGCCGCGTCTAACCAATGAGGCGCCGCGCTTCACTGCAGTACCACGCTGAAGCCCAGCAGCAGCGGAGAATTTAAGGAGGCGGGTCAGGGGCAGGAGCTTTAAGTAGTAAGGTGGCGCCGCATCTACTCTCTCTGATCAGCAATGCGGCGCCGCGCTACAGTGTTGATCGGCCGCCGGCTGGGGACTGCAAAACATTCGGGGCAGCAGGCATTAGATTCGGGGCACAGGCCCCGAATGAAAATGCCTAGCGACGCCCCTGTACGTAGGTAATAGGCTGGTGCAGTGGCAGGAATAGCAGAAGTGATACTTTGGGTAATGCAGAGTTAATACAAGTAACACAGCAAAATGCACAGCAAACGGGTAAGGAGCACAGAAAAACATCTACAAACTGATGAGGAACAGAGGCAAGAAGCCATAGGAGGTCACAAGTCATTGGACAGGTAATTAAATACTGTCTCTTTAAATATTCAGCGCACGTGCATGCAGAGGAAGCCAGAGAGGATGGGTGCATGCAGGATCGTGGAGTGAAGTAGGTACGGGGACAGGTGAGTTGAATCTGGCAGGCGAAGTCACTGGGATAGGAGAACTGATCACAGGTAAACAGACATGCCTGCTGTCTCGCAAGGGGATCGAGGCATAAACAGGACACACGGACAGGATTCAGCCATGCCCGTGGCCTGGAACAGGAGCTGTGGCTTGGACTGGAATTGCAGCTGGAGAGGCATGGGCATGTCTGCGGTCCGAGGAACGCTCCGCGTCATGAACTGTTACACCTACTAGAGATGACTATATCTGCTTGTAAAGGATTATCTGCCACAAGAGTACATATCTGTTTGTAAAAGGTTAATATGTTAAAGGAGGACTCATATGCTTGTATGGGGTTCATTTACTAGAGAGGGACTTCGCTACTTGTAAGGGTTAATCTACTAGAGTAGGATATAGCTGCCACACAGCCACAACACACTGAGGATAAAGTTATGACATGGTTACCTCCATTGCTGCTGTTTCCATCCTCCTGCTTCATATTATATTGCTCTATAGTGCATCTTACACTGCTGCTTATATAACATCTAGCACGAAGATAGCAGCACCAATCTCCGCTATGTACATATGCTGCTTACTAATGAAGATGTTCTGTTCTGAACATCAGCTCTTACTTTTACAGTTGGTTGATGGCTACACAGTAGAAGAGATGACTTGTGATAACTATCTACTGGACATACTCGCTATTCAGGAGGTAGGCAGGAGGTTCTATGCTGTAGCCACCCACTGCCTTACCCATACAAAACTGGTCATGAGCACCAGTCAGAAGGTTGTTGCTTTTAGAGTAGCTGCCCAACGACTGTAGTAGTAAGGTATGACATTCCAAATGGAACATCATCATTTAAGGCCACAGAAATAATAATAAAAATAATGTGAAAACACGCTATCTAGAATACATATAAATTCAATAAAGTCTATAAAGACTGTTTAGGCCACAATCTAACCAAACTACCCCTGTAAGCATGTGAGTGCATGCCTTTGTGACCATGCCCAGGAATCCTCCTCCCTGATAACTTTCTTCAAACTCTAATTTCTGAAATCACACTGAAAATTTCCTAGTTAAACCATAAAAAATCTGCAGCTGTAATGTATATTTTCCGCAGGTTCACCTTTGCTTCCGCTCTTGTTTTCCTATAATTTACTGCACCATGAAATGCATTTAAGCATCTAAAACAAAATAAACCAATTTGAGAAATAAATAAAAGAATAAGGATTCTTATGCAATTTAATAATGCGTGAAATTGTGCTTTGCCATTTTGTACTGTACCAGAGCACTGAAAATGCTCAAATTATCAGTGAAATTGCTGAGAGAAATCTAGGTCTGATTACTATAGTCTCCAGGGAAAGCTTGGCAGTGTAAACTTTCTATAGTACAACCACTGCTATTTTTATATTACATAAAACAATAAATACACAAAGGAACATTAGTTTTTACATAGAATTACATTTGTATTGAAGTTAACCTTATAGGTATTATACTAATAGCACCTTGTTTACAATCACTTGTAGATGTAACTATGATACTCACAAGAGAAATTGCCATTTCAGCAGTTTAATCTATAGGGTGAGTCAAAAATCCCAGGACACGCTTTTATTTTAGAATTGAAAGGTAAAATTACATAGCTGAATACCCCAACAAATAATGGGTGAGGGGATCTACATTTTAGGCCTTATCCTGAACATAGCTAACAATTTGAAAAATGCCCTTTTGGATCAAGGGTAAGTTTTTCCAATAGAAAGGTAGTCATGTAGCATATCAAAGAAGACCAGAATTCTTTTAGAAATTGATTGCAAGGGGCCTGCTTGCAAGTGCAACTGCTGTGATCTCTGTAGCTTCTGGAGAAAGGGATATATTTGAATCAACTATAACTGAAAGACAGATGAAAAGCTTCCTATAAACTATACTAATAACAGGTACTGAAATGGAAATAGTTAAAGGGGTTTTCCCACTACAGTAAATGGATTTCTTTAGGTCCATATTAATTAGATATTTTTGTAATATAAAGTTATTACCAAATATGAGACGTTTAATCACTATTTCGTTTTATTCCTTCCAAAGTTTCCTGCTTTGCTGCTATAGTTCCTAGCCCCTGATGTACATTGTGGTTGTTATGACACTGCAGGTGGCTGGAGTTGTGTGCGCATATCAGCACAGGCGTCTTTCGTGCTGTGAGTCTGGCTAGGCACTGGGAACACGCAAGTTGTAAAAGCTTAAGAGTGAGAATGACTGACTTTTCATTCAGTTCACCCCTTCACTTTTACTGCTATGGCATTGTTCTTGGTGCCTCACCAGACTCATGGTGCTCACTGTAGCAGCAACCTCACAGTGCTCTCCTCAGCCATTGCCTGTAGTGTTGTGGAGTGAAAACCCAGAGGGGAACTATTATGCTCAACAACAGCTCACTGACACAGGAGATATATTGCTCTTCCACTATTGATTTAATTTCTATAGGACACCAGGAGCTTAGAGGTAAGTGTCATGCTGACATCACTCTGTACCTCCCAAGCAATTCACATTTCACACGCTGTTCTGTTATTTGTTGCTTAAAGGCAACCTGTCACATAGGTTGTGCCCCCCTTGCTGAGGACAGCACAAGCTAGTGAAAGACCTGCTGTTCCCAGCGCTGTGTCCCTTATTCTGTAAGATGCTGTAGTTTTAGAGCATTTACCCCTTAAATCTTATTCATGAGCAGGTGTTAGCTCCACTCACCAAAGGCTTGCTCCACCCACTGACAGTTATTCTCATGTTTCTACCTATTCAAAGTAATAGGTTTGTCAGTTGAGGTGGGCGGGGCTAGCCTCCGATTAGCCGGGTTTGAAAAAAACTGACATTCTGAAGGACTCTTCGAATGACTCTTCTGGCTGAAAACTGCAGATTTGAGCATTAAATACACGAAAACTCCAGCATCTTACAGAATAAGGGACACAGCGCTGGAAACAGCATGCCTGACACTAGCTTGTGCTGTCCTCAGCAAGGGGGGCAAAAACTATGTGACAGGTTCTCTTTAAGATGGATCACACTCTGAGGATGTCTTCAGGCACTTTATTACATGAGGTGTTAGCTTTAAACTTTTAAATCTCAAACCTCCTTTTCTTTTAGGCTTAAGGCCTAGCAGGCAGATCAGCAGAGCGGAGCGCTAACACCGGGCAGTCCTGCCTTTGAGGGCCCAGGTGTTCAGAGGCAACATGCACCGGGCCCTGCAGCTCCGCCCCACCTACAGTGAACTGTTATGTTCATTGCCAGCGGGCGCAGGAGTAAGATTAACGGGGGAGCAGAAGAACTATCAGTTGCTCCGGAGCCCAGGTCCCCTAAAGACCTGGGCCCTGGGGCAGCTGCTACATCTGATACCCTGGAAGTTACGCCCCTGATGTCCCTATAGGTTTTAGAACACTTTTGTTGTACATCACCAGTACCTTGTCAGTTGGCTTACTGGAAACATGTTTGTTCAGAAGAGCACTTGAAGTTACATTGCAGCTTGCTCCACAATCCAGCTGAAATCTAATAGGCTTCTCATCCAACAAGAAGGTTGCAAAAAGTTGCTTGGCATCCTTGGCTACTGGCTACCTGATTACACTGACATTCTTGTTTGCAGGCTGTAGTTATGTAATGTCCTCTGCACTGTCAGTGTCTATTGTCACAATGTGGACCTGTCAGTGCTGTTTGCCTCTTCCCAGGATACCGATACCTAAGAAATGATTCTTCCACATGACCTGCAAGATTCCCCATATGCTGGACACTTGCTTTTTTTTCTCTATCATATCTTTTTCCCCAGTATTTACAGTGGACTGTGCTTACAGGAGAGTTTTGTCTTCTCTTTCCTTTCATAGATCCTGCATGTACTTTATCATCATTATTATCACTGCTGCTTTCCATCGTCTTTAGGCTATGTCTTGTCAGCTCAGCAGTCCCACAGATTGTCATGTATTTCTCTAAGGTCATCTCTTCCTCTCTCAGCAATCTTTCTCTGAGGTGAGTTTCTCTGATGCCACACACTATTCTGTGTCTAATGAGAGCAGTGTCGGACTGGGGAGTCTGGGGCCCACAAGGGAATTGATCTCGGGGGCCCACCCAACTGTACATGAAAATATTACCGGCCTCTCGGACATAAATGCGCCCATTTTACCACATAATACAGTGTGCAAAACAGAACTGTATTGTGTAGTACATTATCAAGTTAGTCACACATTTGTCAGTCTAACATATCATAGACACAGGGATAAGTAGTTCCATCTATATCCCCCTCCACCCACATACAATATCCCCCTCCACGTTTCCCTTGGCCACGCACCTCACCACCTTCTAAAATAAACACCAGCAAGAAAGTAAAAGTGTAACTCATATGACAGGGTCAGGTGTTCCCTCACTTTTACAATCAGGAACACATGTACGCTGGCATTATACCCGCACCTACAACACTGCCATATAAAGACCACATAGAGGTCAGACACCAGCTCAGGTATAACCTACAACACCACCATATAGAGACCAAATAGTGGTCAGACACCAGCTCAGGTATAACCTACAACACCACCATATAGACACCACATAGAGGTCAGATTCCAGCTCAGGTATAACCTATAACACCGCCATATAGAGACCACATAGTGGTCAGACACCTGCTCAGTTATTATCTACAACACTGCCATATAGAGACCACATAGAGGTCAGACACAGCTCAGGTATAACCTACAACACCACCATATAGAGACCACATAGAGGTCAGACACTAGCACAGGTATAACCTACAACACCACCATATAGAGAGCACATAGTGGTCAGACACAGCTCAGGTATAACCTACAACACCACCATATAGAGAGCACATAGTGGTCAGACACCAGCTCAGGTATAACCTACAACACCACCATATAGAGACCACATAGAGGTCCAAACACCACTCAGGTATAACCTTTACAAAAACCACCATATGGAGACCACATAGAGGTCAGACACCAGCTCAGGTCACATTACAGTGAATACAGCACTGATCCAATATAGAAGTAACATAACCCCTGAAATCAGGGACTCACCGGAGATGTCTTATCTGATGAGTCGTTCTCTTCTCTCATGAGTCGTTCTTATTCCCTTTTCTTCTGCTTCCATTCCACACCGCAATGATGACTTGTCCCGGCCACAACTCATACCTGCAGAAATTACACACAAATACCTTAGAATCCTCAATTTTCCCACATCTCTTTACCCATTCCCACCTCTGTACAAACTGCCCAGGGTTGGGAGAGCGGGTACAAGCCATAACTTAGAGGCCTAGTATCCTAAGGGGTTGGAGGGTGGGGAAAGGACTAACCCCCTGGAGATAATGCTACAACTATGGGCTGCTGCCCTCTCAATTATATTACCAGGTAGGTAGGCAAGACCCTAGGTAGGTAGGCAAATAGGCAAGGCCCCAGGTAACTAGATAGGCCCTATTTAGGTAGGTAGACCCCCGCTGGATAAGTTGGTAGGCTATCCCCAGGTAGGCTGGGGGGTACCTATCCACAGGTGGGTAGGTAAACAGCCCCCAGTTAGATAAGCATGACCCAGTTAGGAAAGTAACTCGTCTACAGTTAGGTTGGTGGACCCCAGTTAGGTAGGCTGTAGGTAGGTGATTTCCCCCAGTTAGGTAAGCTTTAGGTAGTTAGGGTCCCCTTTATATAGGCTTCAAGCAGTTAGGGACCCCCTTTATGTAGTATACAGGCAGTTAGGGCTTCCCTTGAAGTAGTATACAGGCAGTTAGGGCCTCCTTTAGGTAGTATACAGACAGTTAGGGGTCTCCTTTAGGTAGTATACAGGCAGTTAAGGCCTCCTTTAGATAGTATACAGGCAGTTAGGGGTCTCCTTTAGGTAGTATACCTCCTTTAGGTAGTAAGCAGGCAGTTAGGGGTCTCTTTTAGGTAGTATACAGGCAGTTAAGGCCTCCTTTAGATAGTATACAGGCAGTTTGGGGTCTCTTTTAGTTATTATTAGGTAGTTAAGGCCTCCTTTAGATAGTATACAGGCAGTTAGGGGTCTCCTTTTGGTAGTAAACAGGCAGTTAAGGCTTCCTTTAGGTAGTATACAGGCAGTTAAGGGTCTCTTTTAGGTAGTATACAGGTAGTTAGGGGCCTCCTTTAGCTAGTGTGCAGTAAGTCAGCCCCCCCCCCCCTTTAGCTAGTGTGCAGGAAGTCAGGGGCCCCCCTTTTGCTAGTATGTAGGTATTTAGGGCCCCTTTAGTATTTAGGTAGTCAGGGTCCCCTTTAGGTAGTCAGGGCCCCTTTAAGTAATCAGGGCCCGCTTAGTTAGTCAGGGCCCCCATTTAGGTAGTCAGGGCCCGCTTAGTTAGTCAGGGCCCCCCTTTAGGTAGTCAGGGCTCCCTTAGTTAGTCAGGGCCCCCGTTAGGTAGTCAGGGCCCCCCTTTATGTAGCCAGGGCCCCCTTAAGTAGTCAGGACCCCCTTGATGTAGCCAGGGCCCCCTTTAGTAGTCAGGGCACCCTTAGTTTGTAAGGGCCCCCTTTATGTAGCCAGGGCCTCCCTTTATGTAGTCAGGGCCCCCCTTTAGTAGCCTGGGCCCCCTTTAGTAGTCCGGGCCCCCCTTTAGTAGCCAGGGCCCCCCTTTAGTAGCCAGGGCCCCCCTTTATGTAGCCAGAGCCCCCGTTGAGGTAGCCCGGGCCCCCCTTTAGGAAGCAAGGGCCCCCCTTTAGTAGTCAGGGCCCCCTTAAGTAGCCAGGGCTCCTCTTTAGGTAGCCAGGCTCCACTTTATTAGCAAGGGCCCCCCTAAAGAAGCCAGGGCCCCCTTAAGCAGCCAGGGCCCCCCTTAAGTAGCCAGGGCCCCCTTTAGTAGTCAGGGCCCCATTTAGTAGTCAGGGCCCCCTTTAGTAGCCAGGGCCCCCATTAGGTAGCCAGAGCCCCCTTTAGTAGTCAGGGCCCCCCTTTAGTAGCCAAGACCCCATTAGTAGTCAGGGCCCCCATAAGTAGCCAGGGCCCCCATTAGTAGTCAGGGCCCCCATTAGTAGTCAGGGCCCCATTAGTAGCCAGGGACCCCAATTAGTAGCCAGGGCCCCCCTTAGTAGTCAGGGCCCCCGTTCGTAGTCCGGGCCCGATTTGTAGTCAGGGCCCCCTTTAATAGCCAGGGCCCCCATTAGTAGCCCGGGCCCCTTTAGATAGTTTAAAAAAAAAACAAAAAACAAACAAACACTTACCTCGCGCCCGCTCCGGCTCCCGGCCGCTCCAAGCTCCCGCAGGCTCCTGCCGCCCTGCATAGGCGGTGCGGTGAAGTGACGTCACCGCGCCGCCTACGTCACCATTAGGGGCCGGCGCCCGGCAGGCTGAAGGCCTAACACCTTTGGCCTGCCAGGGCAATCAGCAGAGCGCAGCGCTAGTGGCACTGTGCTCCGCTGACACCGCGCAGCCCCAGGAGTCGAGGATATTAGTCCCCGGCTACCGGGCCGGTCTCTGGGCGCTCAGGACATAGGTCCCGGGCGTTCAGTGACCGGATGCGCGGCCAGGCCCCGGGGAGTGACGGCACTGCCTCCGGGGCCCGCAGCGGCTCGGGGGGGGCCCACCGGGGGATTCACCGATCCCCCGGCAGCCCAGTCCGAGCCTGTATGAGAGTGTCTCTGATGTCTCTACATGTTGCAGCAAGTCTCCTCAGCATTGTCACAAATCTGTCTACATTTCCACCAGTCTCCTGATTTCTTGTGAAGAACTTGTATCTCTCCACTATCTCATTCTTTTGGAGATCACAATTTCTGATAGGACTAGTCTGTCTGTGCTGTTTGGTACTAAGGTCTGAGCTATTTCTCTGCCCTTTTCCCCATTTAAGTAATAAAACAGGTTTACTTTTCTTTTATTATCACTGGGGGCCACTGTAAGATCCACATATAGAGTAAACTCTTCTTTCCAGTGTCTCCATCGCTGTGATAGGTTGGATGAAGTAACAACCAGGCTCGGGGGGGGGGGGGGGGGGGGAATTCAGATTAAGTCTCCATTTTTCAACTAAAAAGATAGCACAGAAGCTTAAACTTATGAGGGGAGACTACCCCTTTAAGGTATTGTAGGTTAGTAGATGTTGGCGATACAAGAAGTCAGGTTTTAGAAATACAGGCCATGATGTTAAAAATTATTGGAGACACACAGATAATCACTAGTATTTTGTAGTAGTACAGTAGAAATTTCATGGAAAAGGTATCAAGTTGGGTGTCATAAGAGTAGAAAGTAAACTGTAAATCAATTCCAACTGGCAATCTTCCAATAGATGCTGTATAAAGAGAAATGGTGAGAAAACTCAGGACTGAACTGCTTGGCAGCCCAACAGCAAGGAGAGGAGGAAATGGGATGGAGCAGTAAAGTATAAACTGAAAGTGTGGTAAGAGGTAGAAAGAACACCAAGAGAGCGTGATTTCACTATGTCAAATAGAGTAAACAAATTGAGTAGTTGTTAACAGTGTTAAACGCTGCAACAAGATCCAAGACAATCAGTGAAAGTAGTTGCATACTTAGCCACCTGGAGATGACTAATGACATTCTGTAGACTGTGAAAATCAGGGTATGTTCACACGGCATCTTTGTGGGATGTATTTTGGTATGGAATTGCGCTGCAATATGCCCGAGTGCAATGATTACTTGCCATTTTCTCTGACATGTATTACGCGCCGGAAAAAAGAAGTGACATGGAAGTCTATGGGAGCAGACACTGAGCTTTTTAGAAGTACGTACTGACCAGCTCGTACTTGTCACTATATGCCAGGAGAATGCTATGTGAACGCTGTATGAACATACCGTTATAATGTAGATGCTAAACGTATGCCAAATGTGCACTGTTTTCAGTAGAAATTCAACATTTGTTTTTGAACTAGATTTTCTATTGGCTGTCACTTATTTTTCCTTGCAATTTTATTGGGTAGGTTTGTTTATATTTTTATGACGGATACAAACATATTTGTTTACATCACTAGTATACATTTTCCATATACTTTAGAAAAAGTACTGCAACATATACTGTAATGTAAATGTTTTTGTTCAACTTGAAAAAGCGCAGTGCCCTGTGTCTTCCATCTGTTAAAATAAAGAGACCATCTGAAAATACCTTAAATGGCTGAGAAGAGACCAGAAGATAACTGATTTGGCAAGTGTAGATCAAAAGTTCCAGTAGTTATCAGTATTGAACAGATCAATAAATATTTTTTTCAGCAATGGGGTGTGATGAAAAACAAAAAAAATTAAGCACAAGTCTCACTCCATATTAAACCATATTGCTATACTGCATTTGTTTCATGCTTCAAAAATTCCCTTGATATTGTGACATAAATATTTGCTAAGTACAGGCAGTCCCCGTGTTACAAACGAGATAGGGACTGTAGGTGTGTTCTTAAGTTGAAATTGTTTGTAAGTCGGAACAGGTAGATTTATTAAATGTAATTCCAGCCAAAAAGTTTTTTTTTTTTTCATTTTGGATAGTACAGGGAAGGGTTTTTACATTTGTTTTTTTAGAAGATTTCACCTAGCGCTCTGTATCTCATGTATAGCTGTGGCATGCTGGCACTTGGTTACCATGGGGCGTGAATATCAGCTACGCCCCATAAGTCTCCGTTTGTAACTAGGGGACGTATGTAAGTTGGAACGATGTAAGTCGGGGACTGCCTGTATAGACTAAAGAAACAGTCATTACACTAAGTGTTTGGGAGTGTTTGGGCATCCACTTGGCAAATGAGGTTCAGTGAGGATAAATGTAAGGTACATCTGGGTACAAATAATCTGGAGGCATCATGTATCCTAGGGGGAAAAAAAACTGGGAGAAATGCTTGTTGAGAAAGATCTGGGCATTCTTGTAGATCATAGACTACAGAACAGCATGCAATGCTACATAAAAAGTGAGCCCCCATTTGGTTCACAGATAAAAAAAAATAAAAAGGAATTGGTCTCAGAAAATGTTGATACAATGCAAATTTTAATAAATTAAAAAAAGTTGTATTCTTTAGAAGAACAAAAACATGAAAAAACTCTAAAAACTTGCTATCATGGAATTGTACCAACCCACAAAGTACAGATAACAATGAACTCCATAACAATGAAGCTCCCCTCCCCTCAAAATAAATGTCGCATTTGCGACTATGTCCATGGGGAAATAAAAAAGTTATGGCTCTTGGTAGTCAGGGGGGAAAATAAACACAACATAAAAATTGCTGTGCTTGGACGGGGTTAACAATATTAACAATCATTTGTTTTATTATCATTATAATCATTATGATTATTTATTACTACTACTGCTATTATTTCTTTGAAGAATAACACTCATAAACCAGATAAAGCTTACAGTTTTTCAGTGCTATTTTATAAGGCAGAACTATAAGGAATAATGGAGTACAATTAATTTATCAATGTAAACATATAGCCTGCTCTTTCCTTCATGGTTTAGAACACAGCAATTTATCAAAAAGGGCTTAACACAGACATACTTCAGGCTCAAGCATAGTGCAGGAAGTGGGAAGAGCGAGATTTAAGCATGTAATTTTGTTTGGTATAATGCTCAGTCATTGTTCTAAATTGCTTTTTATCTTTTCCTGAGGGTAAAAAAAATTGCAATTACCACACAATGTTTTTCAAATCCATTTGTTTTATAGTTAGGTTTTTAACCACGAGCATAAATAGCGAGAAGCATAACTGTACATTCAAAAGGCGACGCTGTTGTATTGAAGATATAACTCTGCTGTGTACAAGAAGGCTGAAAATTCAATATTGCACTAAATGATAATGTGCAATATAAAATAGTGGAAGCTATAATATCATTGGTATCATTTCTAAAAGAAGACGGATTGCCTGCTAGTTTTCCAAATCCAATATTTAACTGCTAATTGTAGACGAAGAAAAAAAATGGTTTCATCGCATAAGCGCTTGAAACAAGAGAGGATAAAACATTCTGCTAAATGCTTTAGGACAGTGCAGACATATTACAGGATCATTTTGTATTCATAATTAAACCCTCATCTATCAGGAAAAACTGGACAACTTCCAAGTCATAGATCACACAGGAGTAATTGGAACCATCTCATTGCCAGCATCTACCGAAATTGTAAATCAACTAATGCAGAGTACCTGCTGTTTCAGGTAAATTTTCACAAAAAAGTTTTGTGTGTACATGAGGAAAAATAATGTTTTACAATTATAGGGACTGTAACCTACATTTTTTCACCACCCTTTCCCCTGCACTCTCTATAGCTACTTATCTGTTTTCTTTGAGTTTAGTTACAGAGTTTGTAGAGAGTAGCTGCTATGATGTCTCCCATACACAGCACACAGAGAAAAGTGTGGACTCTGTACTTTTATCTCTCTGTAGCACACCCTAAGGGTATGTTCACACGGCTTATTTTGGAGCGCATTTCGCGCGTATTTCGTGACTTACTTATGCGCCCCATAATTACAGTAATCTATAGCTCTCATAGAGAACTATTACGCCTCCTCTCCCTGCGTGTACAATATGATCGTATTGTACGAGCAGGGAGATACGTGACATGTCAATTACTTGCGGCAATTACGCACCGCGAGCAATGCGTGTCTATGGGGCCGGCGGGCTTCCGGTCCCCCGTGCCTTGGGAGTACGCGCTGTTAAGCGCGACTCCTAAATCACCTAGCGTATTGCGGCGCGTACTGTATGTGCCGCAATTACGCCGTGTGAACATAGCCTACGGAGCATATACAAGAGTACTTGCCAGTGAAGCTATAAATTCAGAACTGGAGTGAGACCGTAAAGAGCCTCTGGCATCGTTGTTTGTGTCCCATCTCTTTCATTGCATTTCCTCGTTATACCTCTTCCATCTACAGAGATTTGTTTCTTTCTTCTCTACCCTTATTTCTCAGTGAAGCTTAAAGTCCATCTCCTCTCCATTTTACAGATTCTATTAGTGAATAGTAAAGAAAGCAGAAAAAGGTGGAAAGGAGTCAGGTACAGTAAATGATGGAAGAAGCTTTTTTCTATAAGAAGATATTTTATAATTTTTTGCTATTTCTGCTTGTACTTTGCTTTATGATTTTTTGGAAAGTTGTTTATAAATCAGAGATACACTTAGGAGATGTTCACACAGCGTTTTTTAGATATATGTTTGGGTACGGTTTTCAGACCCAAAAACTGACCCAAATACATATCTAACAATGCTCAGTATGGCTTATTTCATTGATTTCAATGTAAACACATATCGTCGTTCAGCTGATACGTGTTTTACATGTCTTTTGGATTCATTTAATGGATCCAATAAAAGATAACATGTCAATTCTTGATCCGTTTTATGAATCATACACCCTATTTAAAACTATAGAACATGTCTCTGCTGCACAGAAAACGAATCCAAACATATACCACACTTTGGGTACGTGTTTGGATACATTTTACACCGCGCTTTTCAATACTTTTTTTGGATTGAAAAACGCTGTGTGAACATTCCCTTAAAAGGCAGGGGTGTAGAAATCATAGCGCCCAATAGTATATCTGTGAGGACACATTTTCGAATCCAAAATATTTACAGATTTCGTTTTTTTTTTGCAAATTGACAAGTGCCGGAAGTTCTTAAGCCTCGCTGGTTTATACCACATATTTCAACTATATTTTTATAAATTTTTATCATGATAAACACATTAACAAGGTAGAAGTGTAAGATACTTTATACCATTAATTCAAATTATTACACAATAAAAACATCAAGATGATACAATTGAATTAAAGTTATACCTAATCATGTTTTATCAATTATTCACAAAGAGAGAATCTTCCTGTTGTTACACAAAGACATAAGAAAGTGAGAAATAAGGGCGATAAAGAGGAAAATACTGGACACATGGTTGAACCAATTAGGAAAACATCCACACAAAGAAAGAAACTTAGCTAAGGGATTGGTATGGGAGCAGGAGCTGTTTTTAGAAATACCAGGAAGGGAGACCAAAATAATATCTGAGTTTTAGTTTGTGTATGTTCAGTATGTGTTGAAAGTATAATAGTGGATTTACCCCATCATTTTAAAAAGTGTTTTACTTTTCTTTCTTTGCATAGTCATATATTTGTTATATATATATATATATATATATTATAATATATATAGTATATATATATATATATATATATATAAATATATATATATGGAAAAAAAGAGACTTTATCTAGAGAAATATGTAAGGTTAAGGGGAAATTTCCAACTCAAAATGATAGAATTGCCTTTCTGGTAGCAGCGGAGGTTTATAAAAATATATTTCAAACTACAGTATATCAGTTTATGTGGTGACTTATTTCTATTTCATTATGTTGTGGACAGAGGACCACATGTACGAAAACGGTCTAGGTATAAGACTTTATTTGTTGCTCATAACAACCAACCAAATTTTTTTCTTTCAATTCATAAAATGCTGTGAAAAAAAGAAACGGGCGCTCTGATTGGTTGCTGTGGGCAACAAAAAAAGTCTTAGACTAAGACAGTTTTCATACATGTCCCCCACAGTGTCTGGATGTGTGTATCTTTGCCAGCAATGTGCCTATCTGGTTACCTAACTAAAATATGTTTTACATATCTCATCCAATTTCCATTGGTTCTTTTACCATCACCTATCAATCCCTAGTCTGAAGTGTCTGGGTCTGCTTTGGATGTAAAAAAAAAAAAATAGTGTTGTGTCATCCAAACAATTAATGTTGTCTGTGTACTAAGACCAATGGGGTGGTATAGATACTTATCTGAAGTAGATATAAGGGAAATCTTAAGTTTTGGGTGTAGATATTTCTGTTCTTAATGGAATATGCACTGGAGCAAGATCTAAAATGGTGATCTTGGCTAACACAGAGAATGGAAAGAAATGAGCTCAGAGAGTACTTAGGGCGACATGTATGAAAGTGTTTTTCACCCTTTTTCTGGCATACAATGCACCTAACTGAGCCATTTACGATGTCTAATGTGCCTAACATATGTGTTTGGTGCATTGTTCATAAGACCTAACACTTTCTAATACACCTAACATGAAGGGGCGTTCTGGGGCGTTATGGGGGCGTGTCGCACCACATTCGTAATATTAGACACATATATGAAAGTGGTTCAGCAAAACGAGGCACATTACTGCTCTGACAGGCAGACCTATTTCAATGTGGTCTGTCTGAGCTTGAGGCATCGAAGTGGACCTAGATTTACTGTAAGGGGCAAAAATTTCCAATATTTCTCAGCTTACAGCAGTACATTAATAAAAAGTAATTTATTATAATTATCAAACCGTATAAAATGTAATTATTTAAATTTAATGAAAAATGTGATCATTTAAATTAATATAAAAATATATAATATCCCTAAAATATAAAAATATCTCTTATAAAATGTTTTTAAAAATTGATAGAATCTAAAACAAATTTTACATTAAAAAACATTAAATTTGAAATTTATTTTTGCTGCTCTCACCCTTTATTTTACATACAGCAAGAGTCAGCACAGCACAGGTATTTCTGGGACCTGTGGTCCTCCAAGCAGGATCACTACCATAGATTCTATTCACTGACATGCTATTCTAATGACTTCTCCTATATCCAGCCTGTCTATGCCTTTATACATGTTAGGCCACATTACTTATGCGCCGAAGTTCCTATGCACCTAACACATAGCGAGGCACGTCGAATTTAACACACCATTTATGAACGCAATCCAAAAAACCACTCTCATACATCAGTGCACTTAATACCTGAAAATGAGATTCGACTATTCACTCCAACGCGCCTACGTTCATACATGTCGCCCTTAGTTTTTAAATGACTGTTACAGAAACATAAAAAAACAACGAAGAGTAAATAAAAAGAAAAAAAAAAAAAAAAAAAAAATTGCAATAGTCATGGGTCACAGAGTTAAAAATTATCTAAAAGGGAAAAAAGAGTGGATGGTGTCATGAAATTGTGAGGAAGATGTTAACCTATCCATTCAGGAAGTAATGTCAAGTTGATATCTCCTTCTATGGTAAGTATATGCAATTGTTTTTGAAGGAAAATGTTAAAAAGGAGAGAATTAGAATAGTGTGATGTAGATATAATGTATATTAAGAAATTTGTAAAGCAGGATTTGCTTAGATATGTAGCATGAGTCAAAAATGTACCTATCTCAACTGCCTTTTGAGATCCCAAGTTCCTTTTCTCCAATGTGTTTTCTGCAGGAAGATGATACAGGGATTTAATCTTTTTAAGTTTGTAAAGACTTTTTTCATTTAATAGTGGTATTGTCACACGTCCAGGCAGGCAGCCGACTGTTTGTATGCAGCAACGCCCGGTAAGGGTTAAACCCTCTGCTTTGGGTCCACACCCTGGGAGAAGAGCTGCAGGGAGCTCAGGAGTGACAGCTCTGCTGCCTCCTCCCAGCAAGGGGTGTGTCGGTCCGGTCCCATCGGAGGGCCGGACGCCGCACAAATCAGCTGCTGGGCGGTGTCCCGGGAGAATCATTTAAACTGGCCCAGAACCTCTCAGTCCTTGCCTGTGATAGTTTTCCCCTGTTTGTTCCCTGTGACATTTTGTATTGATTCCCTTGTTATTGACCTCGGCTTGCCTTGACTACGATTTGTCTTCTTTATGTACTTTTGCTCCGCTCGTTATGACCCACGGCTTGTTTCCAGTTTATTCTCATTTCTGTTTGTGGCTTTGGCGTTCTTGACTGGTATCGACCCGGACCGTTGGACCTTGCGTTTTCCCTGACAGCCCTGCACTTAGCAGCGTAGGGACTGTCGTCCAGTTGGGGTCTGCCACTTAGGGCAGCATGCCAAGTAGGCAGGGAACAGAGTGGGTTTGGTGGCCAGTCAGGCCCACCGCACCTCCTCTAACAGAGACGGTATCACAGGCCGACAGTTACTGCTCTCCAAGCAACTATGAACCCCCATGACGCTTGGTAGAAGCAGCATTCAGGGGCTTACCCATGGTACAGGATCTTGGCTCAAGAGTTTTCACAGCAGGAGACCGCCCAGGTACCCTTCAGCCCCAGGGTCCTCCGGCATCCCTTTCCTCTGTTGTGGAACCCCCTACTCCAGTTACCCGAGAAGTTCTCAGGGGACAGGAGGGCATTTCAAACGTTTAAGAAGGGTTGCCGGTTGTTTTCTCGCCTCCGCCCAAGTACCATTCAGGGAATGAGGCACAGAGGGTGGGGATTATCATATCCGCTTCTTCCAAGGTCCCTCAAGAGTGGGCATTTTCTTTTAATCCCCCTGACTCGCCCCGAGTTTATCCTCGTGGACAAATTCTTTAACCCCTTTGGGGTTTACTCTTTGATGACCCCAAATAGGGAGGCAGTGGCCGAGACTCAGCTCACTTCGCTAAAACAGGGTAAAAGGACAGTAAAGAGAAATTGTTCGGATTTCCCGGGTTTTTGGGTGTATTCCATCAGGATGGAATAAACCCAGCCCCCCGGTGTCAGTTTAGTTTGGGGGTAGCCGCCCCATGTGAAGGACTTGTTGGTGGCTTCCCCAAAAACCCCCTGGCACGCTGGATTTTGCCATGGCCTGGGGGTAGGGTTTGGGAAACAGACCTTTAGGGAGAGACGTCGGGAGAAGCCCTTTTACCCCGTTGTCCCGCACCCTCCCCTTTGCTCCTTGGGGGCCACCACCCCAAAAACCAGCGGACTGGAAGCTCCTTGGGAGGACCCATGCAGATGGGGCCCCTTTTCGGGCAAGCAGCGCCAGGGACTGCAGGAAAATCTCGCCGCTTTTCGGGGATCCTGCAACTATTTTGCGGTGGAAAAGGGGCCACCTCATCTGTAAAATTTTCCCAAAAGGAAGGTCCACCCGGAAAACTCCAAGCCCCCTGGGTGACTCGGGGGAAGGTCACCTAGGCGAAAAAAAATTTTTCCTATGGGGTCAAAAAAAATTGTTGCTTCCAGTTAAAAATTTCATATTTTTTCCATGTCTGGTTCTGGGAAAACCCCTTTGGGGAGCGGCCTCAAATTTTTTTGTGGGGTGCGTCGTTTGTTAACATTTGGGTTTTCCCGGGGAGGCCTATCAGATTCAGTGCAGGTAGTTGCGATCGATTCCTCCCCCCTTGTCAAAGGCAAGATCCAACATTGCCCCCTGAGCTTGAGATCGGTAGGGTCTATGCATACGGGGAGGGAAAACCCCTGTTTATCAAAAAGGGCTTCCCTTTCGAGGGTTGGGGTTAGGCTGCCCTGGTTTTAAAAAACACAACCCAGGGGATTGCTGAAGTCGGGGGAACTAGTAAAGGGGGGGTAACAGTGTTTTTAAAAAATTTCCCTCCCAGTAATTCTTGGAAATTAGAAGTAAAAAGCAATTCCTGCCTTTATTCGCGACTTAGTTTTTGGGTTTTTTCCAAGACTCACCCCTAGCAGTTACCCCCGCATGGGCCCTATGATTGGGCTATTGAACTATTCCCCGGAGGAAAACAATCTGCCCTTGCCCGGAAAGACTTGCTAAAAACCCCAATTATTGCAAAAAATTTTTACAAAAGGGGTCATATCCGCCCTTTCTGTGCCCCCTATGGGTGGGGGGTTCTTTTCCCTTTAAAAAAAGAGGGTACCCCCCGGGCCATGTTTTTGACTACCCGGGAACTCAACAAGGTAACGGTAAAAAAAAAAATACCCTTTAATTTTTTGATTCCCAAACTTTTTTAAAATTCAGATCCAGGGAGCCAAGTATTTTCAAAATTGGGGACCTGAGAGGGACTTAAAACCTATTCGGATTAAAGGGGGGGCCCGAAAGGAAAAGACAGCATTTAATACCCCGGAAAGTCCCCTTTGAATACCGGGCCCTTTGCCTTTTTTTTATCTGCTCCCGCAGTTTTAAAGAACCTTGAAAATGATTTTTTTCCCGGGGAACCCCTTGGGTTTTTGAAATGGTCGTTTCCCTGGATGACTTTTTAAAATTTATCGCGGGACTGGGCTTAAACACTCAAAAAAGTGTGGCAAGTTTTTGCAAAATTTTAAAGGACAAAAGTTTGTCAAATTTGAAAAATGTTTTTTCGGGTTTCGGGAGGCCCTTTTCCCCTGGATATATTTTGATGCCTAACTCATTCCGAAAGGATCCTGGGAAGGTCCGGGCAATTTTTTGTTTGGGTTTCGTCCCCTCCCTGAAACCTTTACAGGGGTTTCCTGGGTTTTTCGCAAATTTAAATTATCGAAAATTAAATTCGAAATTTTTCTGTGTTTCGCCCGGGCCCCTTAACTGATATCCCAAAAAGGGAGCAAACATCGGGTAAATGGCAACCCGGGGCCCTTTAAGGCTTCGAGCAACTTAAGCAGTTTTTTTATCGCGGGCCCCGGGGGCGGGTTAAAGCTGACCATCCAAACCCCCTTCTTTTGTGGGGGGTAGACGCTTCTGATTTGGAGTAGGGGCAGTTCTGTCTCGGGGGGTCAGCTGCTCGGGACAAATCTCCCCCCTTTGTCCCTTCTTCTCTCGTAAGTTCTCCCCGGGCAAGGAAAATTTTGATTTTGGGGGAAACCGGGGAATTGTTGGGTATTAATTGGGCCTTTCGAGGGAAAGGGGCCACTTCCCGAGGGTTTCCCAGCACCAAGTCACGGTCCTAACCCGACCAAAGAATCTGACCTTTTTAAAAAAAAGCTTTAAAAGGTTTGGAAAACCCCCGTCAAAGGGACGTTGGGGAATTTTTCTTCCCTCGCTTTAACTTTTTGGTTACCCATAGACCCCTTCTTTAAAAAAGTTTTAAAAAGACGCTTTCAAGAAGTTTTTTTGCCAGTCACTCATCTCGGGGTGATCCCTTTCCATTTTTCCCCAAAAAAACGGTGGGCTCAGCTATTTTCCCCCGACTTGGCCCCCCGAATCAAGACCCCCCCAGGAAAAAGAGAACCCCGTTGATTGTCCCCTTTCTAAAGTCTTTGTTTCCCATCCAGTTTCGGTTACGTTTTTTAAAAGAATTTCATTTATTTTTGTAATTTTCTGGAAAATCCCGGGGGATTTTGGGGAAAAAAGAAAAAATTTTTTCCCGGGGGGAAAAAATTGGGGGGCCCTCCTTTTTCTCGTGTGTGGAAGGGCCCATGGTTTCAACCCGCGACATCCCGTGCTCCGGGCAAAGGTTCCCAGAACTCGCCCTCCTGGTGAACTTTGCCCCTCTGCCAAACCGGGGCCGGCCCTGGGCTCACATCCCCCATGGATTTTTTGACAACTTCCACATCTGGGGTAAGACCTTCCCTTTGGGGGGTTGGGGGATCGTTTTAAATAAGATTGGCCCCTCTGATTTTCCCTTAAAACGTTTCCGCGGCTAAAAAAATGGCCGAGCTTTTTTAATTAAAAAATATCATTAAACTACAGGGGGTTTTCTGAGAATATTGGTCTGACAGGGTTCAGTTTGTCTCCTGTTTTTTTGGGGAGGGTTCTGTAAGGCTCTGGGTCACTCTGCCCTTTTCCCTCTGCCTTTCCCCCCAGATTAATGGCCAAAAGGAGAGAGTGAATCAAAGGTTTTCGCAGAAGCTCCATGTTTTGTCTCCGATCAGAAGGGAGACTGGGTTTAAAATTTTTACCTTCGGGCGAAATTTTCGATAAATAAACAGGGTAGTAGTTCGTCAGGTGTGTCGCCATTTTTCGCAAAATATGGCTTTCCCCCCCTAGACACTCACATGGTCCAGCGGTTTTTTTTTGATCACAGTGGGGTGGAGCTTTTCATTAACGATCTGTGCCCATCTGGGCCCCAAGTTTTTGAAAAACTTTGGGGAATGCCCAGAGATCCAGAAGGGAAAAAGGATAAGAGACGTTTTTTGTTTTGGAGGGGTTTTTAAAGTAAAGGGGTAAGGGTGGTTGTCCCACCCGAAATCTTTTGTCTAAAAGTCCCTTCGGGGAAGCTGGCACCATGCTTTGTGGGTCCCAAAAACCCTTCTGGGGCGAAATAAACCTGTGCGTACCTCTGGGTTTTCCCGGAAAATAATGTGTTTCCACTGCCCTCTTCAAAAAGGTACATGCCCTTTTGTTTTTCCCCCCTCCTCCCAAAACCCCCTCCCCCCATTTGAAAATTAAGGGGGGTTTAAATATGAGGTTTGCCCCAAAAGTGGATTTATTTAAAAATGGGAAAACCGTTACAGTACCTAGTCACTGGAAGGGATACGGGCCCTGAGGGGAAGGGTTTTGGGGTTTCCCCCAAGGGGCCTAATGCAAGGCCCCTTTTTAGGGGAATTCCACGAGGCTCATCCAGAGAAACCCAAACCAGGGGAGGGTCCGGTGGCCCCTCCTAAAAGGGGGGGTACTGTCACACGTCCAGGCAGGCAGCCGTCTGTTTGTATGCAGCAACGCCCGGTAAGGGTTAAACCCTCTGCTTTGGGTCCACGCCCTGGGAGAAGTGCTGCTGGGGAGCTCAGGAGTGACAGCTCTGCAGCCTCTCCCAGCAAAGGGTGTGTCAGTCGGTCCAATCGGAGGGCCCGGACGCCGTACCAATCAGCTGCTGGGGCGGTGTCCAGGAGAATCATTTAAACTGACTTAGACCTCTCAGGCCTTGCCTGTGATAGGTTTCCCCTGTTGTTCCCTGTGACTAGTTTGTATTGATTCCTTTGTAATTGACCTCGGCTTGTCTTGACTACAAATTGTCTTCTGTTTATGTACTTCGCTCCCGCTCGTGTTCTCGACTGGTATCGACCCGGACCGTTTGACCTTGCGTTTTCCCTGACGGCCCTGCACTTAGCAGCGTAGGGACTGTCGTCCAGTTGGGGTCTGCCACTTAGGGCAGCATGCCAAGTAGGCAGGGACAGTGGGCTGGGTGGCAGTCAGGGCCCACTGTACCTCTTCTGACGTGACAGGTATTATGTTAGATTGTGTTATTGTGTATGTGTGCTATTGATAATTGTCATCCAACTCTAGTAGAAGGCTGGTGGGTATGCTATGATGTAAGACTTCTTATTCAGGGAGTCCCAAGGTGTGTTAAGCATCTGGGTAAAAGTATGTCCACGAGAGAGGAAGCAGGAGAAACAAGCATTAACAATGAATTAGTATAACTTCTATGTGAACATATGACACTGAGTGTAAATATCATAAATAAGGTACATTTTGCACCTTTAATAGGTACATTAGTTCAATAGTATAATGAGGATTGATGTTCCTATGTTGTGTGAGATTATTCTAAGTAGGAGTGTCTTTCAGTAGTTGAGGCCATGTGGTATCTTCCTCATTTCTTTTCTTCTCTCAAGGAGTGAGGGAAACACACTGCTACCCCATCTGATGGTAAGTTGGGGCACTGTGTTCTGGTATAAATGGCTTGGTGTAGTCACCCTTGTGCAGCTCAGTTTACCACATATAGCCACTGCAGTCATGTCACAAAATAGCCATTAGAATAGTGCTGCTCAGATGTGATGCAGCTAGAGATGGGCGAATTGATTCTAACAAAGTGGAATTCGTTTAGAATTTCAGAAAACTTTGATTCTGAACGAAGTCGAAGTTTGGGGTGATTCGCGGGAACGAAGCGTGTTTTTAATTGATAAAATGGCTACGAGCACATGGGGCAAAGAAGTCTGGGAGGAAGAAAGGCGTAGCCTACATGACATGTGCAGAGATGAAGTCAATCAGAGACCGACGGGATTCTGTGATGTCACCGCACTATATAAGTCCAGGCGCGACGCTGGCAGCTCACACCACTCTCACTGTGCTGTGTAGGGAAGGTGCTGCCGGGGTTGCTTATGATAGCTGATACTAAAGAACTCATTTTTATACAGCGATTTTTTTTGGGGGGGTCACAGCTTGTCTCAGAGACTGCTTCTCTTAAGTTCTAATTCTGATTTTGTGGGGTATTGGAACTGAAGTCCAGTGTGCGTCCAATTCAGCTGCATATACATTTTAATGCTATCTGTTCAGTTCTTGAGCACATAGAATATCCAAGGGTTATCTAAGCCTGTTACTGTTGTATTCAGTTAAAGAAACAGCGTATTTACAATCCAAATACCACTTAACTTTTGGTTGCTCATTTCTTTTGCGCAATTTAGATCCAGGGGTTAATTAAGCGTTGTTCTGCTGTTGTGGTCATTAAAAGAAACTTTCTTTTTTCACTGCCAAAGAAGAAATTTTAGCATATTTGCAGCATAATTCATATCCAAAGGTAATTACAAGTTTTTCTGTTGTTGTTGTGTTCCGTAAAATACACGCCGTTTTAACACGCTTCAGATCTGGTAATTGTTGGCAGCACATTTGTTTTGCGCAATTTACATCCAAGGGTTAACTAAGTATTTTTCTGCAGTTGTATTCAGTAAAAGAAACGTTCTTTTTCACCGCCAAAGAAGAAACTTTGGCTGTAGTATAATTCATATCCGAAGGTTAATTAAGCCTGTTTGTGCTTTTATATTCAGTAAAATACCCAGGGTTTTTAAACGGCACATACAAGTAAATTTTTCCTGCCCATTTGTGGAGCGCAATTTATACCCAAGGGTTACCCAAGCTTGTTAGTGGGTACATTTGGAGTCAAATACAGGGTGTGCATTTATCATATACAGATATCTTCATCAAACAGAGTCTGTACATTTTAGAACAAACAGTATGTCAGTCAGAGAGGTGGCAGGCTCTTCACCTGCGAGTGGCAGTGGCACAAACATTTCTGGAGCAGGCCCAGGTCACAGCAAAGCAAGGGATCCCCTTGACGTTTTGGGAGGTGAGCTTAATACAATCTTTGATCAAATACTGTAAACTAAGAGTCCCAGGTTTTTCATATTTTCCTTAGCAGTAATGCATTTCCAATATTTCTATATACCTTGAGGTTTACTTAGCTTTAGTGTGCCACTGTCATTTGTATTAGATGTATGCTATTGCCTTTCAGTGTGCACCTATGCTTGCGTTTTTCAGAGTATATTTTAGATGTGCACAGCTTTATTACGTTTTGTAGTTCATTTGAGATTGGCAATCTCATTGGCTTGCTGCACTCAGCTGCCTCTTTTAAACCAGTGCAGGATAATCCAATTGCTAGTTCCTACCATTCCCTGAAGTTGCAGTCTGGATTGATGCCTAGTGAGGTAACATTTAGTGTAGGGACTCACCTGCTACTGGATCCCCTTGACGTTTTGGGAGGTGAGCTTAATACAATCTTTGATCAAATACTGTAAACTAAGAGTCCCAGGTTTTTCATATTTTCCTTAGCAGTAATGCATTTCCAATATTTCTATATACCTTGAGGTTTTACTTAGTCTTTAGTGTGCCACTGTCATTTGTATTAGATACAGCAAAGCAAGGGGACGTCGCAGCAGGGGTCACTCGGTGAGGCCAGAACTTCTGGTGTCATCTAGCGGCCGTGTGTTGTTCAGCAACCCAATGGTTCTTGATTGGTTGACTAGGTCATCCACTTCCTCCCAGATGACATCTGACAACCCCAGCCAAGAGTCGGTGGGAACGTCAGACACAACCCTTAGTTGGAATGGCCCGGGAGCGGGTCAGCGGCCCTCACCTGTCTTCAACCCACCTCTGTCCCATCCTGTTCCCTCAGCCAGAGATCTACTATGTGGTCTGGGCTTAGCGCCACTATACAGCAAAGAGGAACAATTTGAGGTGGGCAGTCAGCAGCTACTTGGCAGCGAAGAAATGGGGCTAATATCCCCTGCTTCTTGCAGTAGGCGGTAAAGTATAGATATGGAGAGTGGCATGGGAGGTCATGTTGTGAGGGGTCAGCCTCTGCATACCAAGACAGGTGATGAGGACAGCAGTGATGATAAAAAACAAATCGATGATGATGAAGCTGACCGCACTTGGGAGCCGGGTGAAGCAAGGAACTTCATCATCTTCAGGAGAAGCGGGCGTCAGCTTGCGCCTCAGGCAGCGGCACAGCCAGCATGTGGGTTGTGTGGCCATGAGTCAGCAGGGTAGCAGCAGTGTGAGGTCAGGAGCCAAGCAGCCACAGGTTAGAAAACCCGCTTTGCAGGTCCAAGAAAGTGGCGGAACAGGGGCTCAGCGAGGCTACGGCGGTAGTAGTCACTCAGAGCGGAGCGTTGGCGGTAAAATCAGCTACTCGGCAGTGTGGCAGTTCTTTGCTAAGACACCGGAGGAGCCGAATGTGGGTATATGTAGAATCTGTGGGCAGAAAGTGAAACGTGGCCAGGGAGCTAACGTTGGCACCACGGCCCTGCGTCAACACACTCAGCGTCACCATCCGGTGGCCTGGGAGAAATGTGGCTCAGATGTGGTGGTCCATCCTGCCGCCGCAGAAGCAGCGCCCAATGGCACGCATGCCATTGCAGCCAGTCAAGGCTACACCACCTCTGCAGAAGGGAGCTGTTTCTCTTTGCTATCATCTCCTCGTCTAGATGCTCCTGTTCCTCGCTACTCATGGCGCCAGCAGTCGTTCAACGAGGCGATTGCAAAGAGACAACAGTATGCGTCCAAACATCCTAAGGTGCAGAAGCTAACCGTGCTTCTGTCCAAGTTGTTGGTACTGCAGTCCCTCCCTTTCCAAATGGTGGACTCTGCACCATTCAGAGAACTAATGGCTTGTGCCGAGCCAAGATGGAGAGTTCCAAGCCGTAATTTATTTTCCAAAAAGGCAGTACCACCCCTTCACAAATATGTAGAACAGAAGGTGGGCAGTTCTTGAGCTTATCGGTTTGTTCCAAGGTGCACGGCAGCGCGGACGTCCGGAGTTGTAACTACGGTCAGGGCAAGTACATGTCCTTTACGGCCCACTGGGTGAATGTGCTTCCTGTCTAGGCACACCAACAACTTGGACAGGAGACGCCGCTTTCTCCTCCACGTTGTCAAACTACGGCTCCTACGCCAATGTCCGCCTCCTCCACCACCACCATCATCTCAGCCTCCACAAGTACTGCTCCATCATACCACATGTGTAGGGCACAGCGGTGTCACGCAGTTCTACACCTGGCTTGCCTCGGCGAACGAAGTCACACAGGGGAGGAACTGCTCCGCGTCATGCAGCAAGAAATCGATGTGTGGCTTTCTCCGCGCCAACTGCATATCAGAACCATGGTGACGGACAATGGGAGGAACATGGTGTCCGCACTGCACCGAGGAGGGATGGTCCATGTGCCCTACATGGCACATGTGTTCAATCTGGTTGTGAAAAGATTCCTGAAATCTTCCACCGATCTTCAGAAGATTCTGAAAATGGCCAGGAAACTGTGCATGCACTTCAACCATTCCTACAAAGCCAGGAAAACACTCCTCGAGTTACAGCGGCAGAACGGCCTCCCCCAACACACTCTGATATGCGATGTTTCCACCCGTTGGAATTCCAGCCTGCACATGTTGGACCGACTGTATGAACATAGAAAGACCATTAACGATTTTTTGATGATCAAGGCGGACAGGAGTACTCCCCTGTTTAACTTAGATGTCAGCCAGTGGCAGCGCATGCGTGACACCTGCCGTTTGCTGAGGCCATTCGAAGAGGCGACGTTATTTGTCAGTCGCCAGGACTACGGGATGAATAACGTCATTCCACTGCTTCATGTCCTGGAACAGATGCTGAAAAATCTGTCTGGGCAGGGGACTGGAGACGTGGCGACTACATCTCGTGGCCACATAAGTCCGGTGGGGACTGAACTGGAGGATGAGGAGGATGACATTGGATCAGAAGCATTGTCTGGTGAAATGAGTGGATTTTCTACCTAGGTGACAAGAGAGGAGGAGCAGGAGCAGCTGGAGGAGGTAGATGGAGATGAGGAAGATGAGGCAGATTACCCGCAAGCACCGTGGCAGTATACAGTGGAGATGGAGGCAGGGAGCCCCTCGGAGTCACTTGTGCAGATGGCCCGCAGCATGCTGATTTGCCTGGCTAGTGACAGCCAAATAGTCACCATCCGGCAGAGGGATGACTTCTGGCTCTCCTCCCTATTGGACCCTCGCTACCGGTCCAAAATGGGAGCCTTTTTCCCAGCTGCTGAGAGGGAGGACAAACTCAAATACTATAGGGAAATCCTCCGTAGTCAGTTGGCCGCTAACTATGTGCGGCATCGTCCCTCCTCTGACAGGTCTGACCGGGGGGTTCCTCAGCGCTCACGTACTACTACCGCGGCTGCTGGGGGAAGGTGGGAGGTAGGAGCAGTACCAGCTCCACCAGCAGCAACCTAAGTCTGGAGTCACTGAAGCTTCCTTCATCCGCCTAGTGAAGAGGACAGTCGCCAGCAGCAGAAGCAGCAGGACCTGGAACAGTCCCTGAACCAACAGGTGGTGGCCTACTTGGACAGCACTCTGCCACCCCAGTTAGAAGATCCGCTGGACTACTGGGCAGCCAAACTGGATGTGTGGCTGCAACTTGCCGAGTTTGCAGTGGAGAAGCTGTCCTGCCCGGCAAGTAGTGTGGCATCAGTGCGGGTGCTCAGTGTGGCGGGGGCCATCGTTACCCTAAGGAGAACCCGCTTGTACACCGGAAATGTGGAACGACTGTCCTTTGTCAAGATGAATCAAGCGTGGATCGGCCAGGATTTCCACACACCAATGCCTTAGGCGTCAGATTACATCAGCCATGAAGCTTCACCAAAACTTTGAGAAATGATTCTGGATTCAAACTACCTGCCTCAGCCACTATTCTGATGCCGCCACCCGCCTGATGCCACACATCTGCTGACAGTTTCTCCATCTGCCACCATCTTTACCAGGGACTGGTATTGCCACCCACCTCCACACTCTGTCATTGTGCCACTCTCTGACTTCATGCTGCTGCTGCCGTCACCTCCACACTCTTTCATTGTGCCACTCTCTGACCTCATGCTGCTACTGCTGTCACCTCCACTCTCTGTTATTGTGCCACTCTGTGGCCTACTACTTTTTGCCACCTCCAGAATGTCATTGTGCCACGGTATGACCTCATGCTGCTGCTGTTGCTCCTGCCAGGACCTCCACACTCTGTCATTGTGCCACTCTGTGGCCTACTCCTGTTTTTGCCACCTACAGAATGTCATTGTGTCACTGTCTGACCTCATGATGATGCTGTGGCTGCTGCCGTGACCTACACACTCTGTGATTGTGCCACTGTCTGACCTCATGCTGCTGCTGCTCCTGCCATGCCCTACACACTCTGTCATTATGCCACTCTGTGGCCTACTCCTGTTTTTGCCACCTCCAGAATGTCGTTGTTCCACTGTCTGACCTCATGCTGCTGCTGTGGCTGTTGCGGTGACCTACACATTCTGTCATTGCGCCACTGTCTGACCTAAATGCTGCTGTTTTGGGGGCTGCTCCGTGACCACACACTCTGTCACTGAGGGTTGCCATCTAAGCCCTCAGCTTTTTTTTTTTCCACCCTGCGCCCCAAATGACTTTATCATGCTACCCCCGTTTAATTTTTTTTGGTCATTTTTGCCCCCCAAAAATTGCCCAGGGAATTTTTTTTTAGTGAACCCGATTCAAAGGGAGGGGCGGCAGCCCAATATGCTTGCCCATACAAAACACAACTTTGAAAGAAACCAAACCCGGCCCCCTCTGCTTTATTTAAGCAGGGCACAATATTCTACAGCACCCTACGGCTCAAGGCAGCGGGGAAAATTAGCGTTTTTTAACGCGATTCGCCCCAAAAGTAATTCGGGACCAAAACAAATTTTTTGCCCGGAAAATTCGACAAATTTGGGCGTACAAATTTTTTGAAAAAATTTTCGCCCATCTGTAAAGCAGCCCCAGGCCTGGGATTAAACTGTGTCTCAATTCTCCAAAAGTTTTAGTGCTGCAGTATAACTTCTTCAAATAATTCAGATAGTTGGATACAGATCTCCCTAGTTTTCTCAGCAGGAAAATGCATGGCTATATGCTCTGAGGCAGAAGTTCTGACCCCTTGTCATCTCGAGTTCAATAAATCTGTTTTCCCAAAGGGCCTTAAAGAGGGTTGGGGTCATTTATGAAGATCATATTTTTAAAACGAGGGGACCAAAAATCTAAGTGAAAACGGCGGCCCCGGGGCAACCGTTCCCCGGGTGGGGGCCGCGCTCGCCCCCCGGGCCCCCCCCTTTTGTGCCGGGGCAAAGGGCGGCACGGTCCCGGGGCCCCGGGTTCCGTGGCGCGCTCTTCCCGCGGCGAATAATAAATTTACCCGGCCCCGCCCCTGATCCATCGCCTCATAAACGGCCGCGGGGGGCGCCTCCCCTTTCCCCAAAGGGGCGCGCGCACGCCAGTCTCCTCCTCAAAAAGGGGGCCAGTGCCCCTTTAATTTGGCTGATTGCCGGCCACTGACCCTAAATATTGGGTTTCCTTTCCCGGGCAGCCCTCTGCCGGATCTTTAGTCCCCCCTGACCCTTTTTAGAAAAACGTCTTTTTCCCTTTGTTTGCCTTTTCCGGTACCAACCGACTCGCCCCCGGGTTTTCCCTTTGCCCCACAAACCTCTGCCTGCCGCCCCTGACCTATTGCCTGCCCCTTTGCCAAACGCCTCAGCCTCGCGATTCGTACCAGGGCCTTATTCCTTGGCAAACCACCGAAACAAGCCCCGCCATGGAAACGCCCCGGGTAGTTCTCCCCCCCAGAAGCCCAAACCCCTTTGGGGGCGGGCTTTTGTAAAAACCGGGGTTTTCTACTTAGATTCCTTTTCCCTGGGGGTGGGCTTTCCACCCCTGGGGGGCTTGCGGTGGCCCAGGGGGATCCACTACCACGGGCCGTTACAGTAAGACCCGGGGCCATGGATCCCCCCAAAAGGGGGGCCTCCCCCCGGGTTGAACGGGACCTTCCCGCAGTCGTCGCGCAACAGTAAACATCAAATTGCGCAACAGGTTTCTGAAAGTTGGCCCCAGTTGCCCTTCATTTTACAGCAACCCCGGGCGAACCACCGGGGCCCCCAAACCCTCCACCCGTGACTACACCCCTCCCCCCGCTCCGGGCCCGCAACGGGGGTGCCCTAAGCTTGGGTTTAAACCCGCTCCCCGTCCAATTTTGGGAAGGGGACTCCAAGCAGGGGCCGAGGCTTCATCACCCATTTCCAATCCCTTTTTGGGAAATTAAGGGGGCCCCATTTCCCCCAAAGGAGCGTTCTAAAGGGGCCCTTTCGTGGCACCCTCCCTCCCCGGGGAAAAGGCCTTAGCATGGGCCACCCTCTGGGGATGGGAAACGACCCTTTTACAATGGATCTGCAGCCTTTCCCCGGAGTTCCGAAAGCGTTTTTGAGGAACCGGCCCGGGCATCCTCCGCCAGACTGCCCCTCCTCACTCTATGCCAGGGAGACTGGGCCATGGGGGAACTACCATTTTGCATTTTCCGCACACTACCCCCTCAGAGTTATCCGGAAACCGGGGGCGGGCCTTTTGGGGGCGCAAAACCTTAAAAAGGGGGTCTCTCGGTAGGAAAAAAGGATTGCGGGGCCGCAAAAGCACCCCCTCCTCTCCAGGGTTTTTAATTTCCCTTTTGGTTTTACCCCCATTGCCCGGCTTTTCGCCGGGGAACGAGAGGAGCCCCGGGCAAAAAGGGGAATGGCACGCCACGCCGGTACCCTGGGCCTTTGGCTCCCGTGTTCCAGAGGCAACCACGCAACCCGAAACCCCAAACTCCCTATTGAGGGGGCCCAGGGCAGGTCGAAAAGGGTACACCCTCTCAGAGCAAGAACTGTCTCTACGTCAGTCGGCAACCTGTCCCCTCTACTGTGGCACCCCGAGCACTTGGGAGGAATTGTCCCCAACGTCCAAAACCCCCCGGAAACTCCCCCCCCCCCTGGGGTTGGGTTGGGAGAGGCGCCGGGGTTGCAAATTCCTCCCCCTCCCCCATAAATTTTGCCTGTTCAAGTCAGGATTTATGCCTTTTCCTCACTTTCCCTTCCGGAGGGCCCCCCCGCGTTTTTGGGACCGGGAAAATTTTAAATTCACCGCTCCTTGGGTCGCAGTCCCCGTCCCCCCGTGGTCCGGTTAAAAAAACCCCTGGCTTTCTCCTGGGTCAGGCGCGAGCCTGCTAAGAAACCACTATACATTTCATCACCAAGCCACTGCCCTCTTCACTTTGGGATTCTGCAAAAGGGAGAAGATCCCTTTCTATGTCTTGCCACGCTTTTCCTTCTGGGGCTTTTTCCCTCGATTTTCCGGGCTTGCGTCTCCACTCTCCTACGCTAGACGGTCGGGGGGTTTCCCCGGGGCGGGGCCCCAACTGCCTGAGCCGTTGTCTGGTGGCCCCCTCCCCCCGTTTTTTAAACCGTCTCTCGAAAGGGCCCCCCCGGCCGGAACCTTTGGCCCGGCCTGCCCCCCCGAGTACCAGGGGTTCACCGATGTCTTTTCGGAAAAAGGGAAGGGGAATCCTTCCTCCTCATCGCCCTTTATGACTGCCCGAATCGACTACTGCCAGGTACCCCGCCCCCCCCGGGGGGCCCAGTCTATCCCTTTCCGTTCCTGAGACCCAAGCATGTTTCCCCATATATCCGGGAAAAACCCCCAAAGGGGTTAAACGGGAAAACCCCCCTCCCCCCCCAGGGGCGGGATTTTTCTTTGTGGAAAAGAAGGACGGTAAACCCCGCGACCCTGCCTTTTATTATCGGGGTTCTTAATAAAAAAAACACGGTGAAAAATCGTATCCTCTGCCATTGATTTCCCGAGCTTTTTTGATCGCCTACAGGGGGCGAAGATTTTTCCCAAATTGGACTTAAGGGGAGCCCCAAAAATCCATCCCCCATCCGGGAAAGGGGATTAGTGGAAGACCGGCTTTTAACCCCCAGGGAAAGGGATTCCCAATAATTGGTCCCTGCCATTCCCGGGCCCTTTTTAACCCCCAGCCGTCTTCCCGGAATTCTGAAAAAGACATCTTAAGGGGTCTCTTGTATACGTGTGTCCCTTTTTGGGACCTTTGGGCGACATCTTGATATAATCTTCTGACTTGGAGATCCCCCGTGTTCAAAAGTCCGCCGGGTTTTGAGCGCCTCCCGGGCAACCGCCCCATACCCAAAGGGTTTGGGAAAAATCATCTTTTAAACAACCCGCCTGCCATTCTTGGGATATATTTAACTCGGACCAAGGTTTGCAATGGACCAGCTAAGCTTTTCCTTTCCGTCCCCCAATGGCCCCCGCCCTTTTGGTCTTTGGGGGGAAAAAAACGCTTCCTGGGATTCTGTAATTATTAAAACCCGGGAAATTTTTTCCCCACTTCCCCCACACGGGGGGCACCCCTCGTTTGGCCTCACGAAAAAGAACCTAACCCGCGAAGGTGGGGCCCCCCTAGGCCGAGGGAAACATTTTTTCGAAAATTTTAATCGCCTTCGCCCCCTTCTAAACCTGGCAAAGGCCGGAACCCCACAACCCCCTTTGCCTTGGGAAATGGAACCCCCTCCTCGGTTCCGGGGCGGTGGGTTCTCACCCCAAAAGGGCCCCAAAAGGGAGAACGGTCACCTCGGGTTCTTTTTTAAAACTTTCCTTTACCGGGGGAAAGGGAAAAAACGAACCGGGGGACCGGGAGTTTTTAGCCATCAAACTACCCCGGAAAGGAAAGGGGTTAAACTCGGAGGGGGCTCGGCATCCCTTCCCGTATCTACTCTGACCACAAAAAACCCCCAGTACCTCCAGACGGGCCCCCGACTCAAACCCACGCCAGCTAGAAAGGTACTCTTTTTTCTTTTCCCATTTTTATTTCCAAATCCATTTTTCCCTACGGGGGAAAGAATGTTAAGGGGGGATGCGTTGTCTCCCTTTTGATTGGTCGGAGAGGAAACATCCCCGGACACAAATAACCCCCCCGGAAATTTTTGTCCCCCTCGGGGCCCCCCTTTTGGGGCCCCGGCGGTTTTCCCGCCCTGGGGAAAACAAAACGTGGGGCCCCCCCTTTCCCCAGGGCAATCCCCAAGTGGGGGCATTGGGTCATTGGTGGCTGACACCCCGGCGCCCCGGAAAAACCCCTCCTTACTCACGGTTCACTGGTGGCCGGGGCCCCGCTAAGGGGCGAAAAAAATTTTTCGATGCCTTTTACCACCTTTTGGCCCCCAACAAAACACCTTTGTCACAGGCCCGTCGGGCCCTGCTTCCCCTCCCATCCCTACTACCCCTGGTTTGCATGTGGCGATGGATTTTTTTAACCGATCTTCCCCCATCCTCGGGAACACCGTGATCTGGGTAAATTACAGATCGTTTTTTTTAAGATGGTCACTTTTTTTCCCACTGACCGGGGCTGGGCCCCCCCCCGCGCCTGGGGTAACCATTTTTTTCACCACATCTTCGGGCCCACAAAGGGGTTTCCCCCAAAAGGGCTCTGGGCCGGGAGTCCAGTTTTGTCCCCCAAATTCTGGGGGTTCCCCCTGTTTCCCCGCTTCAGGTTTTAAACTCATTTTTCCTCCCTATCATCCCCCAAAACTAAAGGGCCCCGTAGAAAAAATTAACCAGTTTCCCGGGGACCTTTTCTTACCCCCACTTTTTCTCGGCGCGTCAGAAAAGACTGGCTGATTTTACTCCCCCGGGGGAGAAAATTTTTTTACAAAATTTCCCCCAAAACCGGGGTTTAGCGGGGGCCCTTCCTTTCTATATTTTGGGAAAGGCCTGCATCCCCCCCCCCCTCCTCTCCCCCTGCCCCTCATTTCCCAAAATCCCTGCTGGGAGATACACTGGTCCCGAAAATGGGAAACTATTTGGGCCCCCGTCCCGCCATTTTTTGCTCCGGCTTCGGCACGCAAGAAAGCCAGGCGGATAAAAGAATGAGCCCCCTCCATTTTTCTCCTGGCGATAAAGTTTTGGCTTTTCTGCCAAATAAAGTCGGCTTTAAAAATCCCCCAAACTATAAAAATTGGGGCCCCGCTACGTATCCCTTTGGGTGCTCAACGCTAATCCCGGTGGCCCCCATAAACTCCGGCTTTCCCCCCCTCCTGCCCCCCCCCCCCTCCCCCCCCCAACCCTTTCATTTTTTTCACTTCTCAAAAACCCCCGTCCCTTTAAACCCTTTTTCCGGGAAAGGCCCGCCCCTCCCTTTCCCCCTTTGGGGGATGCTACTTTAAAGTATTTTTGGGGTTTAAGGGGATCCTTTTAAAAAGAAGGTGTCCCCGGGGGGAAACGATACTTTTTCATCGAGTGGAAAAGGGGTTTTGGGGCCCAGGAAAGGTCATGGGAGCCGGAGGAAAAAATTTCTGGACCGTCAAATTGAACTGGGGGTTCCCCAGGGGGAAAGAGGGGGGGGGCCCAAGGGGGGGGGGGAAAGAACAGCGGCGCCCCAACCGTTTCCCCGGGCTGCGGGCCGGCTCGCTCCCCGGGGTTCCCCCAATTTTGTTTCCCCCCTGGGGAGGGCCCCCCCCTCCGTTGGGGGCCCCCGGCCCCCCGGCGTATAATAACTTACCCCCCCCGCTCCTACTCCCCCCCAGGGCGCGCCATCACGGCCGGTGGGCGCCGCTCCCGTTTTCCAAAAGGGGCCGGGGGCGAGCCCCGTCTCCCCCCCTCTCTTTAAAAGGGGGAAATGCACCGTAAAATTGGGGTTTGGGTTGCCGGGCCCCTTTCCCTAAAATATTGGCTCCTCCCCCCGGGAGCCCCTGCCGATCTTTTGTGCCCCCCTTAGCCCTTTTGAAAAGCCTTGTTTTTTTTGTTTGCCTTTTTCCGGTACCAGAAAACCCACTCCTCCCATTTTTTCCAAACCCCGGGAAAATCTGCCCGCCTGTCCAAACCCATTGCCCTTTCCCCGACACGCCCCAGCCCGGGGAAATTTTGTACCACGCTTAAACCTTGGCTAACCCCCCGGGAAGCAAGTCCCCCAATTGGGAAAAGACCTGGGGAGTTCCCCCGCAGCAAGGCCTCCCCCTTTGCGGCGGCTTTTGGGAAAACCGGGTTCTACTTAGATTCCTTCCCTGGGGGTGGGCTTTTTCCCCCCAACGCTTGCGGTGGCCCAGCGGTCCACTTTTCCCTGCCGTTTTCACAAAGCATTTTAACCCTCCTTGTTTTTCCAAATTTGCAAATGCTTTGGTTTTTAAAAAAGAATGGGCTGCCCTTTTTTTGCTTAGCAAAGAAGTTTGGGGCCCAGGCGAAATTTCGTCCGCAAAAGCAATTACTGGCCCGTCACTTAGTTTCTGTCCCCCCCCAGGTGCGGGCAAGAACAAGCAGGCCCAAAAGGGTATGCCCCTGAACAGGTTTAAAGGACGGGAAACCCCAGGGGACTTATGATAACCCCACGGCATGGAGGGGGAGAGAGAGATTCAAATGACTGCAACAGAGGTCCTGAAGCAATGTACCTGGGGCAGGACAGGTTTTCATTCCCCTGGGCTGCGATTTAGAGGGGCCCTGCAGCAGCTGAGGCAATGCCCCCGGCAGAACAGGTTTTTATTTTAATGACTGCAAACAAAGTCCCCGCAGCAGAGAGAAAAGAGATCATGTACAGCCCCATAAAAACAAAAGAGAACAAGCTTTTCAACAAAATTTCATACAGAAGAACAGCTTTTAGAAAAAAAACAAAATTTTGCGACAAAAATATTCATTCCCCCTGGGAAAAAACAAACAATAAACGATAGTTTTGATCTGTAAAGGGCAGAAGTGTAGGGAATCTGCAGGAATATCACTGGGGGGGAGAAAAGAGAGGGGAGAGAGAGAGACACAGACCCGACAGTAAAAAAAAAACACCCATCTTTCCCAAGTCCCCGAATGTCCAAAACCCATTTCTAGTTACAAAATATGTAGAGAGAGGGGAAAATTTAAATAGAAAACTACGAGTTAAAGCTTAGCCTTTTTTTCCTTTCCCAAAGATTCCAATAACAGCTGAGAAAAATCCCCTTTCCCCCCCTCCACAAAAATGAATCCTCACTGAGGTCTTTTCCCGAAGATAGAAGATACTCTCTGCTTGGGGTAGAAATACCCCCTTTCCCCAAACTCTGCCCTTGGGGAACCAGCAAGGAAAAAGCTGCCCCAAAGCGTAACGAACAACCCCTTTAACAGTCTTTTGTTGTACACTGTGGTTTTTTATTTTTAAATCGCAATTGCTCCCTCAGTGGGCTGTTTGTGCAAACTTCTAGTTAGCATCCATTCTTTTAAATATTCCCCCTTAAACTTCCCTAGAACTTTCCCGGAAAAAAAAAAAACAATTCCTCCCCCAGCACCATTTTCTAAGAACCCATGCTTTAGTAGCATTTTTCAGACAAACCCCTTTCCCGCCAAGCCTACGTGGCAAAAAAAGCTGGTATTTTTAAATTTCCCCTTTTGGGTTGTAAAAACTAACAGGGGGAAGCAACTTTTGTGTTTATATATCCCTAGCTGGGACATAGGTACATCTTGTGAAACAGGTGGTGCTGCTTTTGAAAGAAAGCAGCCATGTTTTTCTAATCCTGGACCACTCTTTTAAGGAAATTTTTCTGGTTTCCTATAAAATTAAAATTTTTAAAAAAAAACTATGCCCAAAATTTTAAAAATTTTTATCTTTTGGTTAAAACCCATTAATCAATGGCACTTACTGTAAATTTTTCAATCCCTTATATCACATGAAACAAATCCACTTAAACCCGACCCTCTCCCACCCAATCAGCAATAAAATGCATACAAGGAAGCATGCATTCCCTTAAACATGGCAGATATTATTATGACAAATAAGCCACAGCTATAACTATTACATCCTATTCAGGGCAACAATAATAAACAATAGATTCCAAAATTTTTGTTACAAGGCCTATCTGCAGGCAGGTCAATCCTTTGGGTCACACACAGAATTGGTTTTGTTGGTTGCACTGAAGAACAGAGCCTAAGGAACACTTTCTCTTCACCAAAAATTCATTTCCCTACTGCAATGAAAACCCAGGCGGTGGCTGTATGTCTCTGTGTTCTGGAATTTTTGTGCAGAGAGCACTTCTGCACTTCACTGAGAAAACAGGGACAGTTTATTACCATCCCTTTCTTCCCGATCACTGTATATTTAGCGCTCGGTAATTGTCTTGGCTCGGTAGTTACAGATGCTGCTGGGTATTGACAGGCCCAGATCAGCTCTGTAGTAAATACAGTGGTTGTTTCGCCCTGTATTTCCCCTATAACCAGGCCTAGTATACTAGCCTCAGCTACAAGGGAAATCAGAAAAAAGAAAGATAACGAATACAAAAATGCTCCCCATTGGTCTTTTTCTGACAATATGTAAAACAAAGTTATAATAGAAACAAATAAAATATTACGAAAAAAACTCCCCAAAAATACCAAATTTTAGCCCCCTTTTTCCCGATGAACCCCGAAACTTTTTTATCACTTATATATAAAAGCCCATGGCAGAAAAGTGACACAATTACAAAATCAGATTTTCTTTACTATTTTCCTTCTTATTATTAAAATAAATTGTAAAAAAAAAAAAAAAAAAAAAAATACATCCTATCATTTTGTAGAAAAAAATTAATTTTTTTAACTGAGCCCTTTAGAAAGCATTAAACTGTTTAAAAAACCTGTGTAATATGGAAAAGGAAAATGTGTCTGATCAGGAAGGGGGACAAATGATCCGGGCAGGATCTGGTTAAAGAGTATCGATCAGTTCTGGGAGAAACACAACTAAAAGATTTTTCTCAGATACATATAATTAGCAACTAGAAATCAACAGATAATTTCCCTCAGTATTCCAGGGAAAAAATTTTTTTTTAAATACTTTCATTTTAGGGAGAGAGGGTCAAAATCCCGTTTAAAATCCCTTGTTTTTCCCTTTTAGGTAACCTACTAAAAAGTAAGGGAGGGGGCCACCGTTAAGGCAGTACAGGGAGCACTGGGGCCCAGATCACAACGTGAGACAGGGAGGCCCGCCGTCAGGGGGTCCTCTTGTCTCACAAATTTGGTAAAAACAGGCCTGAGGCCTGTTCTTTTTACTACATGTCGGGAAAGCAAACAGAGCCGACCAAAGGCGGGGCCCGGGCCCCCTGACGCTTTCTGATTCGCGTGAACAGTTTCCCCCACCTGAATAAAAAGCAGCCTCAAAAACTCTTTCGATGTCAAATCGTGTTTAAACAAAGAAAGCCCAGCCCTTGTGAGGAAAAGGGAGCGCTGGCCTGGCTGCACGAGGGAGAGCGCTGGGGAAGTGAGGGGCGGGAAGGAGCCCTAGGAAAAGAACTGGAACTGTGAGGGAAGGGACAAGGTTAAACAAAATGATGGGCCCAGAAAATTTATAGAAAGGGCTTTCCCGCATGGTTGGGGGGGGGGGGGAGCCCACCATGTGGGTGGGGGGGCAACCTTCTGTGATTTGGGCCCACCTTTTTGGGGTGGGGGCCCTCGCTGGAGGGGCCCCCGGAGTGGAAGGGGCCCAGGAAAAGTGAACCCCAGGGCCCCCTGCTGTGAGGGGGCCCAGGGATGTTAAGAGAAATATAATTTATCAGATCCCGTGTGTAAAATATATTTATGGTGTTTGTATATAAATTAGAGATGGGCGAATTTCCCCGGGAAAATTTGTTTCGTTCACTTTTTTCCCAATTTCCTCGGCAAAAAAAAAACTTCCCTTTTTCCCAATTACTTTCGGCACGAAAAAAAGTTAAAAAAAAGCTATTTCCAAGGGTGCAAAAGAGCCTGCAGGGGTGTAAACATTGTGCCATGCTTAAAAATGGTTTGGTTTCATACAATGTTTTTTGTTTTATATGACACGCACATGGGCGCCCCCCCTCTTAGAATTTGCTTTACTATAAAATTCCCTGGGCCAAAAAATTTTTAAAAGGGCAAAACTGACCAAAAAAATGAAGGGGGAATGTACCTGATAAAGGGCAGCGAGCGAAAAGCTTGGGAAAAAAAAAATTTAGGGCTCAGGGGGAACATCCCGTGACAGTGTTGGGGGGTGACGGCGGCAGCCACAGCAGCATTAGGTAGAGAGTGGCACAAAGACATT